>JAZHYW010025484.1:0-82343 GCA_037355805.1 Ixodes ricinus | reverse complement strand
TGAAGTGATGGTTGGGATAGATCAGTTTTATAACGCTGGGATCCGGTGACGTCGCAGCTGATGGTACCTTCCATTGGTCCACGCATCGCCCGTTGATTGCTGATGAGAAAGGCGATTCCCAGGTTGACTCAGCGAAGGAGCCAGACCTCGGGCCGTAGTTCCGTGGGTGCCTAGTTGATATCGCGCAGGGCCATCCCCGATGTGCGCGTCAGCGAGCAGGAGCTGAACGCACAAAAAGGACGATGTGTTTAGGCGTCATGTCTTCGCCGCTGCAGCCAGGCCAACTGAAGTGATGGTTGGGATAGATCCGTTTTATAACGCTGGGATCCGGTGACGTCGCAGCTGATGGTACCTTCCATTGGTCCACGCATCGCCCGTCGATTGCTGATGAGAAAGGCGATTCCCAGGTTGACTCAGCGAAGGGAGCCAGACCTCGGGCCGTAGTTCCGTGGGTGCCTAGTTGATATCCGGCAGGGCCATCCCCGATGTGCGCGTCAGCAAGCAGGAGCTGAACGCACAAAAGGACGATGTGATTAGGCGTCATGTCTTCGGCGCTGCAGCCAGGCCCACTATTATTGGCTATTTGATCCTATTCCTGAATGATATGGCAGATTCGGGGTTCAAATGACTTCTAGTGACTATCAATGGCTATTTGGCTATTAGTCACTATTTCGACTTACCTGATAGTGTGCAGACTGATTTGGCTTCATATGGCTATTATTGGCAATATGATCATGTTTATAAATTATATGGCAGATCTGGAGTTCAAATGACTTCTACAGACTGTTAGTGATTATTGGTCACAATTTTGAGTTATTTGATTGTGTACGGGCTGAGTTGGCTTCCAATGGCTATTATTGGCTATACAATCATATTTTTTTATTTATATGGAAGATTTGTGGTTCAAATGACTTCTTGTGACTATCAATGGATATTAGTCACTATTTCGACTTACCTGATTGTGTGCACACTGAGTTGGCCTAATATGGCTACTAATATTGGCTATATGATTATGTTTATAAATTATATGGTGGATATGGGGTCGAAATCACTTCTAGTGACTATCAATCACTCTCAGTCACTAATTCGACTTACTTGATTTCATGCAGGCTGAGTTGGCTTCCAATGGCTATTATTGGCTATACAATAATATTTATAATCATATGGCAGATTTGGAATCCTAATTACTTCTAGTGACTGTCAATGACTATCAGTCCCTATTTCGAGGTATTTCATTGTGTGAAGACTGAGTTAGCTTCATATGGCTATTATTCGCTATATGCTCATGCTCATTAATTGTATGGCAGATCCGGAGTTCAAATGGCTTCTACAGACTAATAATGACTATTGGTCACAATTTTGAGTTATTTGATTGTGTGCGGGATGAGTCGGCTTCCAATGGCTACTATTGGCTATACAATCATATTTTTTTATATGGCAGGTTAAGGATCCAAATGACTTCTAGTGACTATCAATGGCTATTAGACACTATTTCGACTTGCCTGATTGTGTGCAGCTTGATTAGGCTTCATATGGCTATTATTGGCTATATTATCATGTGTACAAATTATATGGCGGATTTGGGGTCCAAATGACATCTAGTGACTATCATTGACTTACCTCACTATTTCAACTTACTTGATTTTATGCAGGCTGAGTTGGCTTCCAATGGCTATTAATGGCTATAGGCATCTGCTATTGACCTGGTTGGCTCGAATTGCCAAAAAACGGCTATTAGTGCTTATTGGTTGCAATATTTTGATAGTCTATACTTATGAATGAAAATTGCTTCAAGTGGCTATTGTTGGCAATAGCAGATCATCTCAACAATATCACCTTAAATCGCTTCAAAATGAACATTAGTGACAATTAGTGACATAGTATTCAATATGGTTTGAATATGAATGGATTCAAGTGTCTACTATTATTGGCTATGGGCAGTTCTTAGCCTAATCGGATTGAAATTTGCTATACATGTCTATCAGCGACTATTTTTGTCAATTTATGCAATTGGAGTGTGTATATATTTAAATGACTTCAACTGGATATTATTGGCTATAGGCACCCATTCTTGACTTGGTTGGCTTGGATTGGCTAATATTGGCTATAATCACCTGCTGGGTGGCTTGAATTGCCTACAAATGGCTTAAAGTGACTAGTATTTATAATCAGCAGTTCTTTGGCTACAAACTGAAATGGCTTCATGTGGCTAGTTTTGATCTATTCCCACCTATTTTTTACCAGACTGGCTTCAAATGGGTATGAATGGCTATTTATGAATATAGTTGACAATTCTATGCCATTTCAGTAGGCATGTGCGAATAGTGTTTTTTAGTTCGAAGCGAATTCGAAGCGAATAGTAATTTGCTTCGAATATTTTCGAAGCGAATAATTCGAATAGTTGTAGGAAAAAATTATTAGCAAAAGTTATGCAGTGGTCACTTCACAGACCATTTATTTTCACTGCAACGCAGCCACAAATCAAAACTTAAGCTCATGCACAAATCAAAACTTAGTACAAGAAAAGTCAGTGATTTTCATGAAGGAACACGAGCTGCTGCACATGATCAGGGAGGAGAAGCTCCCTCCTGCAGCTCACGATGCTTCCTGCGCTTGAGAAAAGCCTTTCACTCCTAGTCTGGGTTGCTGGTATCGAGAGATACCTACGGGCAACACGGACCAGGGATGGGTACAGATGTCTTCCCTGCACCTCCACCATGCCAAGGGGTCTTCTGTGCGCGCAAGGAGGGGTGTCTTCAGGTACTCAACAGACTCGGTAGCGAATTTGTGGCCTGGCTTTTGGTGCGTGTCAGAACTAAGACTGGAGAAGACATCCCACAGGGTGTCTCCCAACGAGTCTCCTATGCCTCCGCTGGTTTCGGCGGCTGCATCCCTAGGCTCGTCCACTGATGCGCTCTCCTCGACGGCCTTCGTCAGGAGTGTGCGTGCCCATTTTTTTCTGCCTCTCCAGTGTAGCACCCGTCCTTGTACCTGGGGTCCACCAACATTGACAAGGCTAGAAGGCGACACATCTTCCCATCTGGAAATCGTGTCTTGATGCTTTGTATGAGGCTCGAGGCAACTGATCCTGCTTCATCGGTAGAGTGTCGACTGAGAACAACCTTGGTGCACTCTAATAAGGGAATTACTTGGGAGAGGGTCGGATAGCTGTCTCCAGACAGCTCAGCTGTGGCTTGCTCGAGAGGCTGCAAGACCTGCACTACTGCAGTCATGAGCCTCCACTCACTTGCACTGAGAGGTTCCACTGTGTCACATTCCGACAGCTCCACACTGACGGGCACGCGAAGCTTCACAAGCCTCTTCATCATGGCGTGTTCACTGTTCCAACGTGTTGGAACGTCTTGCACAACTTCAAGTGGCTCAAGGTTCATGTTCTTTTGGATTTCCATAAGGCGCCCGCGGGCCTTTGAACTCCTTTTATATCGAGCCACAATGGTTCTAGCTTTCGCACATAACTGCGAGAAACCCGCCACTTCTTTTTGGCGTCGCTGATGCACAGCTGGAGTGTGTGTCCGAAGCACTGCACGCCAGACCACGGTGACCGTGCAAACGCTGAGGTGAAATTCCTTGCGTTGTCCGTGACTACATAAATCGGCATGGTGCCTGGTGCTGGTAGTTCCCAGTCCTCGATAGCACTTTTGATGAACTGTTCCAGGTTTTCGGCCGTGTGGGAGTCCGTCATGTCCGCACAAGCCAAAGCGTGCACGTGCTGTCCAAATTCTTTGTCCATCACGTGGCAAGTCACGGAGACGTAGCTATCGTTTGCGCGCGATGTCCACCCATCCGTCGTGATGGAGTAACATTCTGCTCCGCTACTGAAAATGTCTCGCAGACTCTTTCTTAGTTCTTTCTTTTTGGACTCGTATAGATCCGGGATGACAGCCCGCGAGAAGGTCGTCCGCGACGGCACAGTGTAGTCGGGCATGGCAAGCTTCATCATTTCAACGAAACCACTTTCTTCTACGATGCTGTACGGATGCATTCCGCTAGCAATGAACTTCGCTATTATCGCCGTCATTTGTTTCGCTTTGGGTGCAGTCGGTTTCAGTTTAGGCTTGAAACTGCCGGCCACCGACGGTTGCTGGTGATTCGGTATACTCCCGTTCTTGTGTTTGACGGCACTCCCGCGTGCTTGACGCTCACATTCGAAAGTCTTGTACGAATCAGGGTGCCTTTTCAGGTGCGTTGCGAGGGTCGTTGTCGTACCCGTTGGAGTTTTCAGCACTGCCTTGCATTTGAGGCACCGAGCTTCATTTCCCGGTGGCACTTTCAAGAAGTAGTTCCATATCGGATTTCGATACACACCGGCTTCACTTTCATCGTTCCCGGCTGCCGTCGATGACCCGTCAGCCATACGAACGAACACGCAGCACCTAGAGCGAGCACACCAAGCACACTTCGGAATCCTTTGTGGAGCTGCGACGCACGATTTTCTGATCGGTTTAGCATGTCTTGGATTGGATTGGATATTTTTTATTTCTTGATGCCGATGCGGCTTTCGTGAGTAACAACCGAAACCGAAACTACCAGATACAATCGGCCTTCCTTCCGCTATTCGTTAGTGCCGAATACTTCGAACTTTTTCGAATATCGGAATTCGGATCGAAGCGAATACCGAATAATGTACTATTCGATCGAATATTCGGAAAAATCGAATATTCGCACATGCCTACATTTCAGTGATTATGATCGAAAATGACTTCAAATGGCTATCCGCAACTATTATTTACAATTCATGCAATTGGAGTGTGTATAGATTTGAATGACTTCAACTGGATAATATTGGCTATAGGCATCTATTCTTGATTTGGTTGGCTTCGATTGGCTATTATTGGCTATATTCATCTGTTCCTGACCTGGGTGGCTTGAATTGGCTACAAATGGCTTAAAGTGACCAGTATTTATAATTAGCAGCTATTTCTTTGTCTACAGATTGAAACGGCTTCATGTGGCTAGTTTTGGCTATTACCATCTATTTTTTCACACTGGCTTCAAATGGCTATAAATGGCTATTTGTGATTATAGTTGACAATTCTGCTATTTTGGTGTTTATACATGAAAATTATTTTAAATGGTTAATATTGAATATAAGCATCTATTATTATTAGATTCACTTGAAATGGCTATACATGGCTATAAGCAATTATTATTTACAATTTATGCTGTTGGAGCCTGCACAGATTTGAATTACTTCAGATGAATATTTTGGCTATAGCACCTGTCCTTTGACAAGGTTTGCTTGGATTGGCTATTGTTGGTTATAGCATTTGTTCCTGTTCTGGTTGGCATGAATTGGCTACAAATGGCTATGAGTGACTAGTATTTATAATTAGCTGCTATTTCTTTGTCTACAGACTGGAATGGCTTCAAGCGACTATTTTTAGTTATTATCATCTATTCTTTTACCAGATTGGCTTCGAATGGCTATGAATGGCTATTCATGAATATCCATAATTATGATTGCTATAGCCATTGCTAGCCCATTGAAGCCAATCTAATCAAAAATGAATGATAATAGCCAACAACAGCTACCTAAAAGCCAGTCGGTTAGTAAGCACTAAAACTGCTTATAACTATCAAGACTAGCCACTAGCAGCCATTTGTAGCTATTTCAAGCCAATTTAATAAAGAATAAATGCTTATAGTCAATAATAGCTACCTGTAGCCAATTTCATTCATAAACAGTGAAATAGCACAGATTTGTCTTTATACTTGCTAATAGCCATTGCAAGCCCTTTGAGGCGAATCTGGCCAGAAATAGATGCTAACACCAACAAGAGCCACTAAAAGCCATTCCAGTTAGTAAACAAGAAAACCTGCTTATAAATATCAACACTAGTCACTACTAGCCTTTTGTAGCAATTTTAAGCCAATCTAGATGCTTATAGCCAGTAATAGCCACTGTAGCCAGTTTCATCCAAAAACACTGAAATAGCACATAACTGTCAATTATGCCTGCTAATAGCCATTGACTAGTCATTTGAAGCCAATCTGCACGAAATAGATGCCAATAGCCAACAATAGCCACCTAAAAGCCATTCCAGTTACTAAACACAAAAATCACTCATAACTATGAACAGTATTCACTAATTGCCATTTGTAGCCATATCAAGCCAATCTCAATAAAGAATAAATGCCTATAGCCAATAATAGCTACTTGTACACTGTTTTCATCTATAAACACTGAAATTGCACAGAATAGTTTACACACACTTATAGCCATTGATAGCCATTTGAAGCCAATCTGCACAGAAATAGATGATAATAGCCAACAATAGCCACTTAAAGCCATTCCAGTTGGTAAACACAAAATCGCTCATTACTATCAACACTAGTGACTAATAGCCATTTGTAGCCAAATGAAGCCATTGCAATAAAAAATAAATGCTTATAGCCAGTAATAGCCACTTGTGGCCATTTTCATCCATGAACACTGAAATAGCACATAATTGTCAATTATGCTCACTAATACCATTGCTAGCCATTTGAAGCCAATCTGGTCAGAAATAGATGATAATCAGCCAACAATAGCCACTTGAAGCCATTCCAGTTGGTAAGCACAGTCAATGGTCTTACTAGCTATCAACACGGTGACCAGAGCATCTGGCCGAATGACAGCCATTGCAAAGGACTGATGCTACTAGCTGTAATAGCCACCTGGGGATCATTATGGCAACCATAAGCACGGTGAAGTGCACACTATCTGCCGCAATAAGCTCACCGACAGATTGCCGGCCATTTGCAGCCAAATCCGGTCTGCAATAGGTGATAATAGCCAACAATAGCCACTTCAACCCATCCCAGTTGGTAAACACAAAAATCGCTCATAACTATCAACACTTGTCACTAACAGCCATTTGTAGCCAAATCAAGCGATTGCAATAAAAATAAAAGCTTATAGCCAGTAATAGCCACTTGTGGCCATTTTCATCTATAAACACTGAAATAGCACATAATTGCCATTTATACTCACTAATAGCCATTGCTAGCCATTTGATGCTAATCTGGTCAGAAATAGATGCTAATAGCCAAGAATAGCCACTTAAAATTATTCCAGTTACTAAACACTAAAACGCCATAAATATCAACACTAGTCACTAATAGCCATTTGTAGCCATTTCAAACAAATTTATCGAAAATTTGATGCATAAGCCAATAATAGCCGCTTGAAGCTATATTCATTTTAAGCACTGAAATAGCACATAATTGTTTAATGATCTCATCAATATCCATCAGGATCCATTTGAATTCAATCTGGTCAAAAATAAATACAAATAGCCAATATTATCCACTTCAAGCCATTCCATTTCGTATATAAGAATAGCTCAACCAATAGTTATCTAATAATTGCAGTTTGAAGCCATTTGCAGCCAATCTATTCGAAAAAAGGTGCTTATGGCCTATGATAGCTACTTGTAGCCATTCTCATTCATATACACTCACACAGCAGATAATTGCTAATATACTGACTAACGGGCATCAGTAGCCATCCAGCCAAACTGGTCAGAAATATGTTCTAATAGCTAACAATAGCCACCTGAAGTGATTCCAGTTTATAAACAGTAAAAGCTCAGTTTTCATTACTCAATATTAATATTTGTAGCCATATCTAGCAAATATATACAAAAGTGGAGGCCGATAGCCAATAATCGACAATTGAAGCCATATGCATTCACCAAAACAGAAATAGATAATTGTCAATTATATCATCAATTGCCATTGACAGCCATTTAAGAATCTGGTCAAAGAAGGTGCTAATGACCAACAAAAAACTACTTGAAGCCGTTCATAAGTGTAAGCAAACAAAAAATCACATAATTATCAATATTAATCACTTCTTGTCATTTATAGTCATTCCAAGTCGATCTCATAAAAAATTGATGCCTATTGCAAATTATGGTCACTTGGAACCAAGGACATTTAATAAGACATGTTTCAGTAGGAATAAAACAAATAAATCAAGAAGCTGAGAAAAGGTTAATAATTATTTGGATTGTACAAAATCGCTATGCAAATCCTGTCTGGTCTTATACAACACACTGCATTTTGACATCAAAATACCAAAAGGTCCAATATCACGAGATTATGCTCCCTATGCTCCATCAAAAAAAAAGGAAATATTTCATAGACTATGAATATGTCTAGTGAGTTACACCCACTTGTTTCATTTCCGGAGAAAGTGGCGAGTTGTCCACTCCATACAGCCAGGATCGCTTGCTACTTCCTTCTCCCATTTTACACCGGAGTTTCCTGTATTAGGCTCTACGGTATTCGGTGGTAACCTCATTTGAGTAGGACTATGGTGCCTGGAACGCGTCTCCGACTGGTGTGTTTACCGCGCCAAAAAGTGCTCCCTCGATTTCCGCCTGATGACGTCTTGCTGTCGCCGGTCGCGATCCTGGCGGCGTCCCAACAGTTTTGGTATATATAGCAGACGCCTGTTCTGCTGCAGGACGCTCTCTACTGTGACGGCCCACGGAAGCTACAGCAGCCGAAAGTTGGGACGCCTGGGACGCCATGACGACAGCGACACTCGCGTTCGCTGGTGCTTTTCGCCAGCATTTCTCCGGCCAACCGCCAGGATCGCGACAGTCAACAGCATGACACTCCGGCTTATGTGACGTCATTTGTTGCCACTTCGGGACCACTTTTGATGTATGGGCGGGATAGGACGCTAAATACACCAGTCGGAGACGCGCTCCAGAAACCATAGTGGGACATTAAATGGTTGTGTCCCGTAATGATAATAGACATCTTGCGAAATCGAAGCGATTCAAGCGGTGTAGTACCGCGCTAAGCATCTTGGGAACACTTTGGTCATTAAATTTCGGGGCCGGTTTTACCAACTTTACTTCACGACATCTCCTCACGATCAATTAGAATGCTTTCATTTTTTAATATGTCATTTTCCTTGAATTTATAATAATTTTGGTGTTGCCTACCTATTCGGATAGAATGCATGGGCACTTCTGGGGGGCTCATTGCGTGCCAGATTTTGTGGGCTTATAAACCTAGAAATAGTATGCCACATCGAAGAAGAATTATACTGGGCCGTCGTCCTGTTCCATAGTCTCCTTAATCCTCGCAGACTTCTGATATTATTTCTGACCCGTGAGGGTCATGGCGCACACGGATGATAGTGAGATCTCCAGAAAGGTATGGGACACGGCTGGCCGTGCTCCTACTCCTCCCTTAGCAATAAGCATAGGCAGACCTTTACGACCGCTGGAGATCCGAGTTTCAAGGAAGGCTCTCACAAAGATGAATGGGTGCAATGCAGGCGAACTCTGACATTATTCTCATACAGTGCTGAGATGCACAAGTTCATCAACCGGGCAATAAAATAGAAAATATGTCACCCTTATTCATGGCCAAATTGGCATCATAATGCAACGCGGGGTTTCCCGTGCAGAGATTTCGGGAAGTAGTCTCTTCCCTAAAGCTGATCGGTAATGGTGTGCGGACGCAGCAACCCTAGGATCGTTCTATTTACCTGCACCTCCTGAACCGGTGCAAGAAAGTGTAGGGCAGAGTGCTTCCGGTATGTGTATTGTGATACGACCGGAACCACGCCACCTTACACTTTTCTGCACCGGTGCAGGATATGCAGAGTATATCGCAAGAGCCTAGCATCTTAATGTAGAGCATATTAAAGCATTTTAGAGCGCACCTCTTTTGCGCCCGTTTCCGGGGTTGAGCGGCGTCGGCGTCGGTGTTATGGCGCAATTTGCATTATGGGACATCACAGTTTCCCCACTAAGTTTTGCGGGGAAAGTGAATCAGTGTTGATCTCACGTGACGCATATTTCTACGTTACATTTAGCGAGAAAAATTGACCCGCTAGATTTAGCAGGAAAATGTTCACTAAATTCCCCCTAAATTTAGCGGGAAAATTTCCCGCTAAATTTAGCGGGTTAAGTTTTTCTGATAAATTAAGCGGGAAAATTGACGTCACGTGACCTAAATACCAATTCAGGTCACATGACGTAAATTTGTCGGAAAAGTTTCCCGCCAAATTTAGCGGCAAAATTCACACTCGTGACGTCACACGTGACCCTCCTCCTCCTGAATAGCTGCGCTCTAATTCGGCATTGAAGAGAATTGTAAAAATCTTTCATTTTTTTACTACTAGTTTTTCTTTTCTTTTCTAGTTCATCGGTAGTTAAAAGCAAACAAAAACACTGGGTGCACGATCATTGAGTTGTATAATAACGTTTGATTGCCATAAGCACTTCAAATCTGAACTATGTCTAAATAGTACATATTAGTGCTACATGTTTGACTCACTTTTCTTGTTTACACATTCAGCGATCGCGAGAAGAATCTGGAATAATACCTTAAAACAGAGTTTATGTGATAAGCTAACGGCGACGAAAAGATTGGTTTTTTGTGGCCTTGGATTCTACAGAATGGTCCGTGCAACTAATGAAATCATGATTAACGATGCAAACAATGACAGCCAATGTCGGTAAGCAACGTTTCCACCTTAATGCAGATAAATTGCTCTGTTAAAAGTTTCTATAACACCGTGGTCCTTTTTAGAGAGATTTTCAAAAATCGCCTCTAATTCATATGCGGGACTATAAAAAGTATATTATTGGGGCACGTTTTGTGACAGCAGCTTTCCAGCAAACCAGTTGTATTTGTAAAACCATGCAACCCTATTAAAGATACCACTTCCGCCCTGATGTGTTATGGTACCCATTCAGCTCTTCAATCCCCCAGACTCATCGATCCCCTCTGCTCTTTAAACAGCCCTTCAACTTCAACTCAGCCCTCCAACTTTTTTAGACGCCCAAATGACTGTGAATCACAGACCAAATATGCTGTTTAAAACATTAATGGAAGGTTATTTTCGACATTCAGTTTTACAGTCACCTTTTAACTAAAAAGACGAAAAGTACCAACGTGTACTCAAACCTGGGCTCAGGCAGCAGCAGACAAAAGCGATCAGACAAAATAAGGAAATGCCAGCTCTTTGTCACAAAACGCTATCTTCCAAGGTACTCACAACGCCGCTGGGTAAATTTCTTAGATGTATGGTAATTCAACCAGTAAAACCGAGCAGGAGCACCATACACACATATACACACTGCCAGTAGCGCGTTTAGCGAAACCTGACGAACTCGAAGGCAACGTCCGCCAACGTTTAGAAATCCTGCGCACGGTCGCGGTGTCGTCTGTGTTGCGGTCGCGGTGGTGTTTCCGGCGTATTTTGCGCTCGCTGGATGAGCTTCTGAAGCCGGACGAAGAAAGAGGTGCAAGAAATAGGAGACTGAGAAACCTAATCCTTGATTGAGACACTGAGCTGGTCTAGAGTCTAAATCCCACGTATTGGACAGGACGCCGACACTGAGCGTCCGCTCGTTGCAACCGTCCGATACGAAATGTCCAAGCGGCTTGCGCAACGTATATATTCTCACGGGAATATCTGTTGGGGAAGCCGAACATTAATTCAGACAAGACAGAAGTTGAAGACAAATTCACGCAATGTACAACGTTGCGTTAATACTCCAGTCTTTAATGTAGCTTTTGATATGTTCTAAAGTCGTCATGAAGAGTTCCAAGATAATGCGTCATTATTGATTAAATGGTGGTTTCGTTCGCAGGATGTGACCAATCATCACCAATAAAATGATTGCCTTTCCGTTATTTGTTTCCAGGGTAAAAAATTCGTCCTTATCATTTTCGCTCTCAGCTACATCTTTTAAACATTTGAGCATGGTACCACATTCCTAGTTGTGAAAGCGTCACTGAGGCAAGAGTCATGGCAGGGTCTAGAGAGTAAAGCTTAATAGTGTACTTTTTGAAAACAATTTAATAGTCTCTTATTCGGCCTAAATCACGCTTCACTCATATTTTACATGAAGAACAGAAGTAGGCGAAATAGATTACTGACATAATAACATAGACCAATATAACATGCTTTAGTTAGAATATCAGAAGCGAAACTATCATCCACCAAATTATTTTTATGTCAAAATGTTAGGCAGTTTTTTGTATTGTTTTTGCATTGCAAAGCGATATTCGTTGTCCAGAGAAACCTTAGCGTTTAAATATTTTTCTCTTTATCCTTAATAGTGACATGCCTTATATTTCGTACACTTATTCTCAGGAAGAATTTAATTAGGGTGGTGATACCGGCTAGTTGGTCCACACTGGGTAAAATCAACACATCGCGCAAAAAGATGAAGACGATGGAGAAGGGTGCACTGCAAGATACACACTTTCGTTGTGTGTACCCCTACTTTTAGTGTCTGAGTTTAACCTTGCTGTAAGGGATTTTGTAGCCACTAACTCACAACCTTCAGCAGGATGATGAATTTAAAATGAAATCAAAATTACAAATCTACTTTTAGTGTCACATATTACTGAGGACACATATCTTCTGCATCCTGGCATAAGACAGAGCTTATGAAGAACTAAGATGCATGTATTGGTACTTAATCAGAGAGGTATTAGATGGGGTATTCTAAACATTTTATTTTACGTGTTCCACATTCCTTAATCTACGTATCCCGAACAAGCTATCTATATTTGTTTCTGCTTCTGTTTCGAATCAGCAAGCAGCTATGACGGAAATCACTGATTATGGACACTAACGCAAGCACTAAAAGCTAGTGCTTGCCCCTGTGCTCTGTTTATACAACATGCCACACAAAAAGTCAATTTCGAACGACCTTTTAAGCACAGTGTAGTGTACACATTCCCCCTTCCTTGTGTAGTGGCCATAGTATTGTGAGATTCACTACACTGCAGGCTGGTGGCCGAGGTTCGTCATTGCTTCAACTGGGCATTGAAGGATTCCGGTTGCCTTGATGCGGGGATGTTCAAAACCGAAATAGCGATGCTCCTAAGAGACGTCCTGCTTGACTTTCATGATATATGCAACTCCAATCAATCTGATGAACGCAGGCAGCTTGAGCAATTCTACCAAGGTAAGACCGAATAGTATAAGGTGTTCGTTGCAGGGACGGGAAGAAGTTTGATCATATTGCGTGCACTACTAATTTTTGGTCCGTAGAAGAGCCTCTTTACATAAATACCTTTAACATAGGCATTCTATTAAAACACTTAACATTTCTCTGAGTGATATGCACCTTGAAGCAATATACCACGTGTGTTATAACTGTCTCGGGATTGCGCGTGAAGGCACATATGTTTTGCTGTACGCCAGCTTAAGATTGAGATGCAGTTTAGGTAACCATCGCGATTACGTTGCCCATCTACGCGCCACTACCGACAGGACGTTAAGGTTTTCCTTCTGCACCCAGTTCCAAAAGGAGGTGCCAAGAACGCGAAAATTGAAACAAAATGGCCAAATAATCTTTCAAACACAGGGGCCTTTCGCGATTTCGCATTAATGGTTGTATTTTCTAATGTTGATTTGCCTTCGAAAATGAGATAACACAATAAAAATAACACAACATATGAAATAAAAATAAAAATATTAACACACTTCTTCTTATAATAAAAAAAAATATTGTTAGCCTTATTCATTATCTAATGTGTGCCGAGTCTGATGAGGCAGGTTAGAAGCTATTATCTCAGCCTGAGGCAAGAGTTTTTTAATACCGAATTTCCAGGTTGCAAATTGAAAGAGTTTACTAAGAACTGGGACTACTGCGGAGCTAACATTGAACGAGGATGTCGACATTCGACAAGCTACGAGAGCAACTTATAAGGAAAGGTCAGGCGTGCAGCGCCATCGCTCCCGACAGCGTTGCTTGTGAGTGTTTCAATAAAACGTTTTATGTACGTCAAAGCACAAGAGCTGTAATTCGTTCAATTTATGTTGGGCTTAATCCTTATAGTATTTTGATATTACAATCGCATTCACTTTTTTAAACCATTGTAATTTGTGTGTATCAATCGCATTTCAAGCAGCCCACACCATGAAGGCCTTATCTCGGTTCCAGCTGCTCGAAACGGGGTACTTTTTTCAAGTGAACTCTCCACGTACTTAGAGGGGCACTGAGACAATTTCAGACTTTTGTTGACAATATGCCGAATGTTTTGAAATACTCAGAATGCCAGGGTTTGTTCGAAATAAATTTATCATAGAGCTTTGTGATGGAAGGCCCTCGAACACATAAAGTACATGCATATTTTCGTAAGAATCGCAGAACATTACCAGTCAGGTAAAAGACATAGTCAAGTATATTTTGTTTCAACGGTCCTGAAAATTAAAGTAAATCCTTTTATTTATTGTAACATACGATTTTATTACATTTCAATTGTTAGAGTCGCCACCACTGATGATATAATTTGCAATCACGGAATACAGGAACTTGTGGGGTGCTTAAATCGGCTGAGCTTTCAAAATTCATAACACTAGGCTAAAAACCGTTTGTCCAAACTTCTATTTTCTTATTCCCAACCTCGCTACCTCCCCCCCCCTCCCCGCCCCCCTTGCATAGCGAAGTGCCCCCCAATCTGCGAAAAGCAAATAGGGGTCCATTCGCCCTTTCGTGGAGATCTCTGCCACTAAGTTTCAGGTGCGTTTAGCACATTCTGCTACCACTTAAAAGACGCAGTCCTCCACTGGACACTCCTTGCAACTTCTTTCGTCTCTTTCAATTCATCTTTCTCCGGTAAATCCCGTCTTGGACACATGTCTGTGTCAGCATGTCTGGAAAGAGACGCAGGCACACATTGTTGGAAATAACCTGAGATTGCCACAGATTGATATACAAATTTTTGGATCTCTTCAATTTTAAATTACAAAAAGGTTATAAAAATGTATATATTTTACGTCTATAAGCCAGCGCTAGATGGTAAAAATAAATATGTTTTGTAAGTAAGGCAGAAGTGCCAAGGTACTTGTATCGTACCAAAGCCTTTGAACTTAATTTATATAGAAAAAAAGTGAAATCCTGGTTTGCTTACATAGCCAAATGAACTTGTACAAATAAATATATCTATCATACAATCGAAAAATATAAGCAAACGTAGGATTTACTAGCGAAGTACGATATTTGGTATATTCCTAGCTATATGTATATTTTTAATTGAAATACCACAGGTATAATATCCTTTTATTACGGCACCAACTTGAGTCGTTGCAAAGCAGGGTGACTGACTTTTTGTTATTTATTTATTTATTTATTTATTTCACATACTATCAGTCCTATGTAGGACTATAATAGGTGTGGGTTAATAAATAATACATAAAAACAACTATACAATACATCACCACTCAGCTATTACAACGATACCACAAAGTACAAATATTTAGCAACCGTGACACAAGAAAAACAATGCTAGAAATACAGTGAGTCATCAGTGTACATATCAATTCGATCGCAAAACGAGGATAAGGAATGACAGGAAACCACCGCCTCCGGGAGTAGATTCCAATCGCTGATAGTCAATGGAAAAAATGAATACATAAAGCAGTCCTTCAGGCACCGGTACTGTTGTAAAGTATGACTGTGCTTATTTCTAGAGATCCTCGACTTATGCGGTATCAAATAACTATCTTTGTCAACCAAAAGCAGATTATTCCATATCATAAACAAGAATTTCAGTCTTTTATTTTTTCGTCTATATTTTAGTAAGGGGAGATTTGCTTTGGAATACAGCTCAGTGGGGGAGTCCAGCCTGCGAAACCTGGAAAAAATAAAACGCAGAGCCAGCCGCTGCACCCTCTCCAGTTTTAGCACGTCACACTTTGCGTGAGGGTCCCAAACTTCCCCGCGTACTCTAATAGTGGTCGCACTAGCGACTTATACGCTGTTAATTTGGTGTCACTCGAGCTTTCCTTCAAGGTTCGTCTTAGAAACCACAGTTTTGAGTTAGCTTTTTTAATGATGTTGTTGATGTGAGCCCCCAACGAAGGTCATGAGATATTGTAACACCTAGGTATTTGTATTCTAAAACACGGGTCAGTGGTTCATTGTCTATACTATACTGAAAATTTAAGGCCTTTATTTTGTGAGTAATAGTCATAAACACAGTCTTTGAATTATTTAGTGACATTTGCCACTCCTTGCACCAGTCACCAATCTGAGCTAGAGATCTGTTGAGATTAAGTTGGTCCAAATCAGTTTTTACTTCGGAAAAAAGGATGCAATCGTCAGCGAACAACCTGGCGTGTACGGTTAAATTGGAAACCAAGTCATTAATAAACATCAAGAAGAACAAGGGCCCAAGCACGGACCCCTGAGGGACCCCCGATCTAACTTCGCACATATTTGACCTCCTACCTTTGATGTCTACGAATTGCGTTCTCCCACTTAAAAACGATTTAATCCATGTAGTAATCTTAGGGTTCTTAAGCATCAGCGTTAGTTTCATTAGCAACTTCCTATGGTTGACCTTATCGAACGCCTTTTGAAAATCGAGAAAAATGACGTCCACCTGTCCCCTTCGATTCAAAACTTCTGCGAAATTGTGAACCACTTCTACAAGCTGCGTCGTGGTTGATAAGCCTCGCCGGAACCCGTGTTGTTTGTCGTCCAGCAATCGGTGTTCTGATAAAAAAGTACGTATATGTGCAGCAACTATGTGCTCCAAAAGTTTCCCACAAGTTGATGTCAATGATATTGGTCTGTAGTTGGCTACTGAAGATGCAGCACCAGATTTTAATATCGGAATAACTTTCGCCCGTTTCCATTCAGATGGTACTATCCCCTGACGAAGTGACATTTGGAAGATTCTCAAAAGGTAGTTACTAATAGATTCTGCATATCTTCGTAAGAATTCGTTAGGAACTTCATCGGGCCCTGGAGATTTAGTAGTATCAAGATTCAATAACAAATTAAAAATGCCCTCTCTTGTTATTATGCAATCAGCAATGGGAGGCACGTTCTCCAGTAAAGGAAACGTTGGTGAATTTCCGTCATCACTAGAAAACACACTGGAAAAGTATTCATTAAAACAATTAGCAATATCAGTTTCGTTCTGTATCGAATGGCCTTCGATATCAAGTATTTCAACACTGTTTTTTCGGGGTGAAAGTTGCCTATAAAATTTACCAGGGGACGAAGTCATAAAACGTTCCATTGTTTTGTTATAATATGTGTCTTTAGCATTTTTAATCATTGATTTGAGATTTCTGCTGAGTAGCCGTAAGCTATCACGTTTGCGAGGATCCGGTGTTTTTTTGTTCTGAGCACGACATCGTGAGATCTTTCGTTTCTGCTGAATAATCTCTCTGTTAATCCATGGATTGTGTTCAGCTTTCTTTTTGTTCTGGTAGGGACGTACTTATCAAGGCACTCTACAACTAGTTTCGTAAAGAAATGCCACAGGTCATCAATCTGCGATGTGCGACTTTCACTCAAAACCTTAAACTCGTCGAAGGTCAATTCTAGTTTATCGAGCACACCCTCATCATCCGCTCTACTGAAGTCTTTGTACGTAACGACCGTACGTTCTCTAACCGGTTGAGTTTTAATTGGGAGAGACAAGTACACCATGGAATGATCAGAGATTCCGGGCATTACCTTGCAGCTGTATGAAGTTCGCAACAAAGAGTCGCTGACAAAAAGCAAGTCTAATATTGAACTCGATTGACCTTGAATCCGTGTAAAGTCCTCAACAAGCTGCGTAAGGTTATTATAAAAAATAAGGTCCAAGAATGAAGTCGAGATTGCGGATTCCCCGTGTGCCGATACAAAGCCATTCCAATCGATGTCACCGAAATTGAAGTCACCACCAATAATAGCTCTCTTGGAGTGAACCGCAAGTTTAGCAAACGTTTCCCCCAACTCCCTCACAAACTCTATTCCCATACCAGGTGGTCTGTATACCACCCCAAGAATTACTTCGGTCCTACCTACTTTAATTTTGCACCATTTGTCCTCTATATTAGAGGTACCTTGAATGTCAGTACAAACCAAAGTATCTTTGATAACAATAGCCACCCCACCACCCCTAGTCGTTCGATCATTTCGAAAAATCTTGTATCCAGGAGGAATGACTTCGCAATCAAGAACGAAAGGAGTCAACCACGTCTCGGTTATCATTACAACATCAGGATCATGCTCTATCAAAATGTGCTCAAGATCGACAATTTTATTCATAATGCTTCGTGCGTTCATGTTGATAACTGTCAGGTCGTTGTTGCAAGCAGGGTGACTCTGTCATTGGGCTTCGAGACGTTCGACTCTTTGCGGGGCTATTTCCTCCCTTTCGTTGCTATCTTCGTTCCAACGATATAGCGTGTCCCCGATTTTTAGCTTATCAAATGACATCGTCACTTTCTCCTTGTTCGCTCTATTTGCTCTGGCACTGTTCCATAGTTTATTTCGCAAGCCTCGAACATGGGCAGAAAAATCCTGGTTTATGTAAATAGCTGTGCCCCTAAGTTTCCGCGAATTTCGAAGTACGTCATTCCTCTCCTTCAAGTCACGAAACTTAAGAATGACAGGCCTGACCTTCCCCGGATAATTCCTTCCAAGCCTGTGAACCCCCTCAACACTCTTTACCTCAACTCCCAATTTGACTTCAAAAATGTCTTTAACTACAGCGTTCGTCAGCATTTGCTCGGTCTCATTGTCACCCTCTTTAATTCCGTACATTATAAGGTTGTTTCGTCGGTCTCTATTCTCTAACTCATCGATCTTTCTTTCGAGGTTCTTGGTAGAGACCTCTAAGGTTCTTATTTTTTCTTTAGATTTTTCAAATTGAGCAGAGAGATCTTTCAAAGCCAAGGTGGACCCCTCAATTGCTTCTAGCCGCTTATCTAAGGATCCTAGTTTGTCTTTTAGCTCCGTGATGTCAGCTCCTATCTTTTTTTGCCCGTCAAGTATTTGCTCTAACGCGTCTGTCAGAGGGCCGGGGGTTAAGTTCGACATCCCCACATAATTGCAGCAGCAAACAAAATACATTGAAACACTCATTTACACTATTCAAAACACAGATTATACACTATACACTATACAAACACTATACAAAATACAGACACAAAACTTAGATAAATTTTAAGCAAATTGTATATCTGAGTGGACTCATACTCAACGCGTCGCTAAATATCAGTTTTGTGACGGTAGGTTTTTTTTTATTAATATATTTGTCATTTTATTTCAGAAACTACAAAGAATATAAATCCTGTCTGAACACTTCGGCTCAAAAGCACGACTGCTCGCCTCTCTCTCCGGATATTTTCAATATCGGCAGTGGATTGTTCAATCGGCTGGAGCTACAATACTGCGGAGGTTCAAGCCAGCAGTACATTGGAACAATTTATAGCATTTTATTCTTCGGTAGTTTGTTCATACAGTCCACATGGTGGCAGGTGTAGGTTCAGGAGGATCACAATATCGATAAGCCTGGACACAGAAGTCATCATTCTTAATTCGAACCCACAGAATGTTCATGTAAGCAAATATGAGTAAAACATTTGAAATGCTGCATTGTTATCATAACAAACAAAAAATATTTAGGTGCTATCACGACCTATATACGATTGTTGACATCAATAAATATTTATGCTGATGTAAGCATCAATAAAATACTTGTATCTTTCTACTTCAAATTTTTGCTTTTCTCTACCGCGATATCAGCACGCGTACCACGTGTACATGATAATACTTCACTGTGCGTTTCCATTCTCGTTTTGGTTACAAAACAGAATATTGTCTACGAAGCGCTATGCCAAGCATAAAGTTATCAAGAAAATTTAAACAGAAAAAAAAAACGCGACAACACGTGCCTCTCGTTTGCGCCCATTGCTTCATAGAAAACAGCTGCATAAATAGTCAGTTATGGATGCAGTTGCCTACATCAAATATACGGCAATTTTGGGGGGATTACATGACAGGAATATTCATTATACAAGAATTTGGACAATACACACTTCAAAAACACGAATAACGACGTGCATAATATCAGATGTAACAGGCGCCTTGCAAAACAGTATTTGGGACCGGGGTTGGGTGTGGGTGTGTGTGTGTGTGGGGGGGGGGATATTATTCCTTTGAGGTTAGGATGATTTCATTCGTGTATAGTGAAGGTGAAACAAAATTCATCAGCGGGAAAAAACGATAATGCAGCAGATAATCTTTTGTACGCTTTTCTCTTGAGGGTTATTTCGACAAAGAAACGTCGGGCTCATAGTTCGTGGGAATTGATAATGAAAAGAATTATAAATACACGCTTAAAAAAAAACGAAATAGAAAAGCTCCGTTTCGCTATACCTTGTCTCATCCTACGATGGACTAAAGGCCAAAGCCACGGGCCGCCAGGTCCAATCACGTTACACGCTGAACTATGATATGCTTAACATTATTTAGGGGTGGACGAATAATGCTCCGAATCACAAAGTAATGCATCATTTCTATAGCTTCGAGACTATAAAGAGCTTGTACGTCGTGACTTCCTTTGCAATGTAAAATTGATGTGTCACTCAGTGCTCTTCGATTCGAGCCACTGTACGCCCGTCCCCATTAGTGATCTGAGACGTGGGCACCGATACGTGCATCGATGCGAAATACGACGGAACGTCTAAGTGGCTCATGATTGGATATGGCGCTCCGTAGCTTTTGCCTCTAGTCCATCGTAGGGTGAGACGAAGTATAGTACAAAGCCATACGTTTGTGATTGTAATATTCTTAGAAAATGCATATTCTCATAATGGCCATACGGAAGTCATACTGAAGTCACGTATGTCTAATTGAACTCACGTTGAAGTAGCGGAATTTCGGTTCTATGGTCTTTTCATTTAGACTTGACTAGTCAAAAATACCACTCAAACAAAAATTGAATTCTCGCAAAATTAACATTTTTATTTAACGATTGTATTATACAAAAAAAAAAGAACTGGAGAACTCACTTTAGGCAATTTATGAGACAAATGTTTTCCGGTGAACCCCGCGCGCGAAGCATATCAGCTCATAGCACGTATCTTTTTGAAAGGTGTACAACTAAGGTGCATGTCAGGCATGTGCTACTCAGTATGCGCTTTCAAATGACTACACTTCGCAGCATATTAAAATCTAAATACATCGTACAGACAAATGATCTGCAAACTTTTCTGGCTAAAGCGCGAGACACATGCGCGAAAAATCCATCCGATCTGACGTCCGATCCGGCAGTACGACTGCCTGATCCGAAAAATTTGGTCGCTTCAGGCGTCGGATCGGCGATCCGACGTCGTCCAACGCGCCAGATAGTTTCGCACGGCGGACGGATTGTCGGATGTGTCCAGCCAATGACAGCACAGCTAGCGCGAACGTCATGATGACGTACTGGGCCTGGCGGGACGGGCGACAGGAAGCCGGACGCGTGGATCCCGTTGACTCATTCGAAAAAGATGGCCCCGGCAAAGAATGCAGCGAGAACGAGCTCCTAACTTCGCTCCTGCGAGGCTAGACCGTCAATCTGGGACCAGAGATCTATGAACGTGGACATCCGCTGGAGTGCTTGGATCTCCTGGGCGGAGCCGAACGGATCGTCGTGCCGCATGCAAGGTCGGAAGCGTGTGTCTCAAACTGTCGCGTGCAGCAATTCGGAGCGGCGTTCGGACTGTCGGATCGGACGTCGGATCGGACGATTCTGCCGTCCTTGTGTCTCGCGCTTAAGGCCGGAGCCGGATTGGGGTTTGTTGCTGTATCAAGCCCCCCCCCCCCCCCTTCCCCCCTCTGTGCTGAGGGAGGGACCCCTTCATCGGGGTACCTCTTTGGGAGGAGGGGAAATCAACAATCACTACGGCGGTGGCTATTAGGTCCACTTTTTGCCCTTCGCCCATCGTCAACCCACTGGTGTCGCCCTTTCATGCCCTTTTGCAAGGTGGGGCTGGTGTCGGGCTCTGTTGGGTCCTTTATCCCTGTCGGTTTTTCTAGACTGTTTCTTTTTGTGGCCCACTTTTTTCTGAGTACAGTTCCCAATTGGCTTTTTGGAGAAATTCCCATTTGATCCAAGGATCCAATTTATTTATATCATATTGGCTTTAAATCGGGTGTGCTGACACAGGCGGTACCGATCGAGGATCAGATATTTTCATTATTTTAATTGCTTCGAGGGCCGGAAAATCAATAGGTGAATATAAATGAGAAATACACTTAATACATAGTGCTACATCCTATTATAAAGAGAAAATTAAAAGCTAGTAGAAAAAAAAAGCTTTCAGCCTTTCCACTCTGGTGAAGAAGGAAGACCAGCGAAGCTGTACTATGGTGGGAATGAAGTAATGGCCGGCCGCATGTCGGCAAGCCAGAGTGGAAAGGCTGGAAAGGTTGCCACCGTCTATTAGCGACGACGGCAACCAGACAACCGGCAAGCCGGTTGTCTGGTTCCGCCGTCGCTAATAAATGGCGGTAGCTCTCCAGAGTTTTTTTGTCCTTATTTGTTTTCCTACGGACAAGATTCTGGTGAGACTAGCCTTGAACAGCTCCACTGTAAAAAAAAAGAATCGAAAGGAGATGAAATGATGTAATTTATATTAAAATTCCGAGTTGTATTAGTTATGACATTACACACGATTAAAAAATAGCGCATATGACATTACAGAATAAGGGGATTCCTAAAACGCACATGGCATAAAACTTAGGGGTCTCCAAAACTTGGTCCGCGGCCCAAATCAAGCTCGCGGAGGCCTTTCGTCCGACCAGTGTCTGGCCGCAAAACTTCCAATGAAGCCTGGCACGCGGCTCGCCTTCAGCAAGCCCGCTGCTACCGGCAGAAAAATAAGCGCGCTTAAAGATACGGCATCGCAACTCGCACCAACCGCGTAGACGAGGATACCCTAAGCCTAAGAAAACGAGAGAAATCTGCCATCTGCCTAACGATGAAGCGTGTCCTCTCGGCATGTTATTCTTCATTTCACAGTTTCAACACCAACATCAATATTTTTAGCCCCCAGTTTCATATCTGCGTAATTACGTGCGCTAAAATTGCTTAGCGTTCCCTCCTAAATTGAGCTTAATGTATATTGTGACGTATGTACTGCGTACTTTCAGTGTCAGTTCTATCATTATCATTAGTCTTCTGTTTCTATGAACATGCCAAAGTTCCTATGCGCTTTGATTTATGCCAGGGGTCTCCAAACGTCTTGGTTGAGGGGCCGGACGGGAACCGTCGCAGTGTAAAGGGCCGCAGAGAATATTAAATAAGTTAATGTAAACTTGGAAAAACAAAATAAATAAACCAAGGTGAGCATTTAAATACAGAAGTTCAAGTAAGAGTAAGTAAATAATGAAATTGAAGTGAATTGACACGTATGTACCTTATAATATTAATTATTATTGAGCTAATTAAATATGCAATGTTTGCTCTCCAAGAAACTAACCGGGCAAAAACCAAACGAACTTTGAAATATTCTCACAGGGCAGGAGACTAATGAGGATGCTAGAAGTGGTGATGACGATATGGATTATTATGACACGGGACACTCAGGCCAATATAGAGAAGCGTCTGCTCTGCGCAGCCATATTTGTTTATGCTGACGTCATGACTCAGTAAAAGGGGCTGCGCTTTTTGCAAGGCTGCGTTACATTAAGAAAGCTTGGCATATATTGTAGTATAAGCACGTATAAAATGCAAATTCAGAAAAAGTGCAAGAACAACACCGATTTCAAGAGTGCTGTAAAAAGCAGAAATCTTGTTTCGTACGCAGCCCCTCTCTTCACAAGAGCCTGCGTGTGAGATTATTATTTCTCATTTGTATCGCTGGGAGCTAGGATTTCGAACATTGGCCTATACATCAGAACGCTAAGAAATTTTAAAATAGAGACGTGAAATAGGGCAATACGATGTCTGATACGAAGGTGCAATAAGTAAGAAACAAAACCGTCAGCGGGTTATGATCAGAACGGATACAATGCGACGGGTGCGCGTCGAGGCGCCGCTTCTTTACGTGCGCTTATTTTTGCGCGGGTAGCAGCGGTGTTGTTGGAAGCGGGCCGTAGGGCAGGGCGTCGCTGGTAGCACCGTGGCCAGCCACGGGCAGGTCAGAAAGGGTTCAACTGGGCGGATCTGGGCCGCGGACCGGGGTTTGGCGTCGTGTGCTTTAAAACGCCAAAGCGAAAATGAAATCTATAACTCTCCTTGTAGCCAACTTCTGGAGCGATAATGTGGCATATCGGCAAAGTGACGTGAAGAAAAAAATGAAGACCTGACTGAAGTTGTGCCTCAAGCAAAAAAAGAAGAAAACGCGAAGCTGTGGCATGTTTTAGAGTAAACAGAATTGTTTTTGTGGCAATCAAAATTTCAACTATCACACAAAGGCAAGGCACAATGTGACGAATTACCAAATCCCTATTTTTTATATACTATGGTCGCCCTCAACCACCACCTCCAAGATATTAGGGCAGTAGTGCGGGACTTCTTTTGCGTCAGCTACAAGGGGCAGTACAGCTAGTGAACATCGAGGGCTATATGTAACGTTCGGCAGGGACTCTCGTTCAATCAGCGAGAACACGAATCCCAGGCGAACGGCGACGCAATACTCGTGTCCTTGAAAATGTCGTAAACAATGAAATGCTGCGGCCTTTGTATCTAGCTGGCGTTGTGTCAATTCTGTAGCGATTATACGGTCTGGAATGCCGGAATTAAAGGATGACGTCTACGCGCCAATTTCAAATTACCTATGCCAAAGAGAACAGTGCGCACGCTCTAAATTCGCGCCTATATATGGGTGTGTTTGGTGGCAGGGTATTTTCTTTCCATATCAAAACTTCAAGATTTATTTAGTTATTTCTTTGTTGTTGGGACACCAGGAGCGAAAACCCTGCTGCAAAAGCGTAAGGAGACAGAATTGAACTAACAGCTCCGTCAGACGTTTTCCCAGGAAGTTGGCGCATGGACAGGAAAACTGTACTGTTGAGGCGACGTACCTCTTGACGAAGCGATGCGGTGGATGCGACTATTCACTACAGCGCTGACGCAGCACTCGTGTTCCATACATGCTCAGGATATGTGTGAAAGCAATGGCGGACTGAAATAATTGTCGCAGAAGTTGATAGATGGAGCAGACCTTTGAAAAGGGTCTATTATGTTCTTAAAAAGTGTTTTAAGCACCTCGCAGTTGTCTCATAAATGTATCAGTCGTCACAATAAACCGATTGAACGATTAATAAATAGACTCAACATAATTCACTCAACCGCTTGAATTCTGAATCGGTGAACCTCCCTGTACTTTGAGTCACCTTGCACCGGGCCGAAGCGTACGCTTTAAGCGACTGCGGGCAATCCACCTCTGAGAGAGCAGTCCCGTGACTTCACTCACTGGGAGTCTCTGTGCCCAACCGGAACTCTACCTGGATCGATCTCAGTTCCTGCTTTGCTCGGGCCTCGTAGTGTCATCTGCGGTTCATTCGAGAATGAAACGCATTGTAGAAATGGCTGCTATATGGTCCCTGGTTCAGAAATCCGTTGGAATAAAAGCAGCGCTGTAACTCTTTTTTCCCCGTGTTTCATAAAAAAAAAAAAAAGTTGTCGATGATTTTACAACTACTTGCTCATGCGAATTTATTCAGTTCGAGCAACGATGCCTGAATGTTGAAGGCCGAGCAGATATACTGGATGGACTGATTGGCTTTGTGCGTGATGGCAAACGTAAAAAGCTATAAAGGTTTCCAATTTAGGTCGCGTTTTATCCTAAAATAAAAAATAAAAATATATATATATATATATATATATATATATATATATATATATATATATATATATATATATATATATGATTAAATAGATATGATATGCGGTTTTCAGAAATGTGTGGCTGCACTTAAAAGAAAATAATTGTGCAAACGTTTGTTTTATTTTCCTGCTGCAATGGGAGCAGCAATCGCGCGCGTACCACTGCAGCTGGTATTCTATTCGTACGTTTGACACATGGCCAGGTGCCCGTTGCTCTCTTTTTTGTAATTTTGACTGAAAACCGCGCTTATTTTACGCTCAAATATTTGTAGCTCAAGTGCTTTGAGACTGCTAATAATGAACCACGTGAGTAATTGTGTTTGCAACTGTCTTTTTCTTCGTTTCATTCGAAGTCCGACCACAAAGAACGCTACAAAACGTTAGAGCCAGTCCATCAGCTCCAAAAATGCATCGACACGGCGCTCGACGTATTTACCCGCTTGCGTCACTGGAGCGTTTTAGGGAACCGTTTTTGCACATCCGATACACTTCCCTAAAACTCTCTACAGACTATACCAATTCTGCACAGCGAATGCGCCAAATGATCGTCCGCTTTTTTCCTCTGCGTGATTGACCTAGCCGGTGAGAACAAAGGCACAAAGACTTCGGGCGCCGTGGCGATGCATATTTTTAAATCCCGGATTGAACGATTATTAAAAAGACTAAACATAAATCATTAACCTGCTTAGAATTCTGAATCGGTGAACGTCCCTATTAGATCAGAGTGTCGAATGTGGTCAGACTTAGTGCGAAAGGAGAGTGTCATAGAAGAAATTTGCAGTTTCATTTATTTATTGCAGAATTAAATTAAGCATCGCTGAACGCTCATTCTCGCCAAAGGTAGCCTAGAAGTCACAACCAGATGCAAAGATTCATCCCGATCCGATACCTTATTCAAAAGTTATAAGTGGCTATCTCAAATTTTCAGTGGGAAAAAGGCGGCAGACGGAGTTTTCTAATACATGGGGCTCTAAGGCACCAGAAACCGAAAACGGGTAAAAATGGGCTCCATTTCACCATTGAGATTTTCAGAAAATCACTTATAACTTTTAAATAAGGTATCCGATCGGGCTGAAACTTTGGCATTTAGTTGTGACCTCTAGCTCTTCCTTTGGGCTGAGAATGAGAGTTCGGCGATGCCTAGTTTATTTTTGCGGTAAAAAAAAAAACATGTAAATTTTTTATGACACCCTGTACATCAAAATCGAGATTCAGGGACATTGTTCATATGTCTGAAGTAGTCCTCAAACCTCACTGCCGTATCTACCATAAATTAAGCCTGCATTCAGAAGCCTTGACTGACGGATGTATTGGCAGGAGAAAGTTACTTTCTTGTCTATTTCGAACGAAGCAGAAATAGTCCATCTTGAATGCACTCGACTGAAACCCGTAAATCCCGCAGAGCATCATTTTGATGTTAAACATTTAGCGTCAACTTCTAGCTCTGTCCACTGCACACATTTTCTTGGTTGCTACATCGATAATATGACAATTATGAAAAGAAAATACAAATGACACTTATAATAAACCCTTTTCAAAAGCCCATCGAGCAATTTGGCGGTCGCCATTCCTTGTGACGAAGTGCGTGCTTAGATCCAAGTCCTCGCCCAACGCTGACGCAACACTCGCGTGCAATACATGCTCAGAGTAGGTACGCAAACAGTGGCGGACTCAGATAGTTGGCGCAGCGGCTACTAGATGGCGCGCATATTCTAAAAATGTTTATTCAACCGGCCTCTCGTGCTAAACCGCTCCCCGCGGCGTCAAGCCAGGTGCCAGGCCTCTAGGATGCTTAAACATGATGTCAATCTGCCGATGGCTGCATTTGCATGGATGCGACCGTAGCGCATCGAAGCGAGCTATGACAATTTTGATTGGTAGCAGATGTGTTTAAGAGGAAGAAGTAGAAAGACAGGCTGCGTGCGATAGGTCCCTGCTCAATTTGATGCGCTGCGATCGAATTCCACGAATGGTATCGTAGCGCATCGAATCGACGCAGGGACCAATCACACGCAGCCTGTCTTCCGCTTCTTCTTGTTAGAGTTTGTTATAGGGGCAGGTGCAACGATTTTTGTACTTTGCGCAGATACCGCATAGAACCAATCACGGACATTAGTGACCTGTGAAACGCGTTCGTTTTTTACCATCAACTCGCAGCCAAAACAAGTGTCCACCCTATCTTCAGCCAATTATATGCACCCAATATCGATCATAGCCACGCGCATGGGGTTGGAAAGGCGCAGGACTCGCGCTGAGTTACAGACATTGTTATGGTTCGGCTATTGTTGTCATTCCAGCCATTGGATATGAGCCACTTCCGAATGCTTCTTGAGCTATCGATAATCGCGAGCACAAATGGAGTCATCACACAATACTCGGGTCCAATCAATGAGCCGCAGTCAAATATTGTCACTGAAAAGAGGGAAGGGGGAAGGCGAGGGACTTCAACTTTTCAGCTACGCCATCAAGTTTCCCGAAGGAGAGATTGAAATAAAACTCTTGCCTTTGTCCTTGAAATCACGCCAAAACAATGGGGTTTCTTGGTCAGTGGCGTAGCGTGAGAGTATATTTGAGTCCCACTAGTGCCAGTAATGTGGCGTAAAGTGAAAAACATTCCAAGCGAATATTGTTGCCCGTTTCCTTTACAGTCACTGGATCCTGGGAAAGTAGCGCCAAGCTTCCCGTAATTCTCGTGCAAGCAGCGTTTATGGGCAGTTTCATAACCGAGATAATCTAGTCACGTTGGTAAAAGAGCAGATATTCCCGTGCATTTCGACTATGCGTAAAAGGCAGTGACGTCACATCTGTCGTCTTTATGGTAGCCTTGCTGCTCGGCACGCACCTTCTGCAGCGTACATTTAGCACCATCGAATTTGGTTATCTCCCAAGGAACAAGTATAAGGATGACCACTAGCATTTTTTGATGACGTCACGTGCAAGCTATGTGCACACCTTCTCATTCAGTACTGTACGCTCACGTTGCGTTATGCTACGGATTCTTAAGTGTGCTTACGTCGCAAGTCATCGAGACATTGGTGCTAAATTTGCACGATTGCTGCTCAAATGCTACATTTTATGCAATGTTCGAGATGCAGAGAAAGATCGAATCAATGTCTTTTCTACAAGTTTATCTTTCTTTTACATGTTTTATTTCACAAAAGTTACAAAAAACAAGGCTGACGGGGTTCGTAGCCAATATAGGACACCGCACACGGGAACATGCACAAATGTAAATGTGCGTGTTTAACCTCAGCAAGAAATCTGAGAGTGCACACCAGTGTAGCACGTGAGATAAGAGCCTACTTTGGCCCAAGGTTGGAAGTCACTGCGATCTAAGTTGCACTTTAATCGACCATGCAACAATTTTCTAGTTTCATTGACCATGGCTTAATATGATTCCTTGACATTCTTATGCTGTGAAGCATACGTTCGTTTTATTTTTTGTTTTTTCCCAAAGCCAACAGACCGATCTTACAAGCTATTTTAGCTACTCTAACGCTGCCGCAATACGTCATGGGACCTTTGGTCTTTCTGCACGTGTCCCAACCTTGCTGGAGCTCCGCGCGTGCCGAACAGGAGACGGGACGAGGTGTCTCGGGCACTGCCGCCTGCCTCTTAGGAATTAAAGTTATGGCGGCTTCACGCAGGCGCCGAACGCTTGGTGAGATTGGTTTATTGCAGTTGCGGAAAACATTCGAGTAAAGCCAACACCACCTAGAGCAAAGGCCGCAGCGCTCGGAGTTGTGACGTCACAGATTCTCGACGAGTGGGCCGACCTGAGAGGAAGGCTTCTCCGCAACACATGCTCTCTTTTTTTTTCTTAAATTTGTTTTTCCAAAGACGCCAAGCGGCGCATGCTCCGGCCTTTTTTTGTTTTTGTTTTTAGCTTTCTCCGAGCCCAGGGTCTCCCGGGGCAGTTGCGCAATGGACAATTTTTGCCTCCTGTGCGCAGGGCGGCTTGCACAAGTGTCGCGGCGGGAGTACGCGAACTGCTCTATCCGTCTCTTCTGTCTTTTGTGTTTGGTGTGCGTGGCGGTTTACGCGTGGTGGTTGTCAAGTTACGGGCGGCTTTCGGGCTAGCCATGTCTCATAAATGCTGTGTCCCTGGGTGCGATGGGAACTATGAAACGTCGTCGAAGAAAGTGTCTGTGTTTAAGTTCCCGGAGGATGAAGAACTGCGAAAAGTATAAGTGCGGGCGATTCCTCGGAAAAACCTGGTTCTATCGACGCATACCAGGGTGAGAACTCTGATGTCTTTTCCCTTTTTTTTTAATTATTAAGTTTATTTCGTTGAATTTTACGCTGACGGGCAGCGAAGGCGACAAGCACAAGCTAGCTCTCGTTTTTAATTTTAGAAACGTATATTTGTACCGCAAGCTCCCGTTTTCAAAACCACGGTCAGGAGCCTGTAGCCTTCGCTCTATGTCCCCTTCTTGTTCCTACATCTGTGGCGCGTATTATTAAAGGAATCAATGAAATCGTCGAGAAATCGGAATCTGAAGGAAATTTTACCATGGACGCTGAACAAAGGAACGCGACTCAGAGACGACTTTCAAGAACCAGTGACTTCTGCAGAGGACGATCCCAATGTGCATTTTTTGTGCAGTCTTTTTGACTGGCTGGACGCCTGGCTTGACGTATGGGAAAGCAAGAACCTTACCAGTGGCACACTAACCAAGGAAACTCACGGAGCACTCCGTCAAACAACCCGTGCACTTGTACAGATCACCGAATACTGCTTCACTGAACTCGGGCTGAACTATGTCCTGCTGGGAAAGATTCAGACTGATAGCTTGGAAGACCGTTTCGGGAAGTACAGGCAGCTTGCTGGCTCGCAATATCACGTATATATAAGGCAGCTTTATGAAGGTGAAAATAAGTTGCGACTGCAGAGTACGTTGCCGACAATCCCGTGTGAAGACGAGCGATGGGAGGAGCTTGAAAAACAAGTAGACACGCCACGGCCCAGCTGCAGCATAGTATACAGGAGAGGCAGTGTCACAAGCGATAAATTAAACCCTCCCAGTCCTACTCTCCGTGGCAGGGACCAGGGTACACAGTTTATGCCGCTTTGAAAAAGCCGAAATGTCAAAAATACAGGGCGGCGCTTACCGAAGAAGATAAGACGGCAACAGTTTCACTTGCGCAGGAGAACTACTCTCTTGTCAAGCAGTTGGATCGAGGGGGCTCCTTTATCCAACTATGTTCGCCGTTAATGCCATGACACACAATTACGTTGTTGCTCAAGAACTCTCCAAGCAGGCAGAGTTTCTGAAGGTTCCGATCCAGCGTCAGTTCGTCAGCGAGCTTACAATGGAACTGCTGTCTACCAACGAGACTTCTGACTTCGACGCATGTGAAGAAGGACACACAAGCGAGCTCGTGCTGAAGAACTTGTTCTGGTGCAGCACGAACATTGGGCTGAAAAACTATTGTGGAAAGGTGAACGAAAAGCTTATGAGGCTAATCGCAAGTCAAAGAAAAGAAAATGTGAAACCCTAAAGTATAAATAATTATTTTATATTCAGTGCAACAGTTGTCATAGCATTATTATTTTTTACATTGCCGTACATGTGCTGTGTCTTAGTGTCGCGAAAGCTACAGAGCGGCATCTAAGTTGCTTGTGCTTGAATTGTGTCAAGATGGATACAAGAAGAAAGTATGGATACACGAGAATATACAATTTGAAGCTTTCAAAGGTAAGAGAACTTATATTCACAGCATCTATTCGTAGTGTGAATGATCGCGGGTAGATGTGGGCATGAAGCTCTCACAGCTGCATGTGTCCCTTACTTAAAATTATGCTTTAAGTTTGCTAAGTTTGTCTGCACTCGGTTAAATCAAAACTTGTGCGCTTTGATCTATACTTCGTTTCAGCTTGGGTCCAGACGCATGCGATGCTACAAGCGCGAGCTCCGGGCTTTCAGCGTCCCTGCCAAGCACGCGCGCTCGTGCAATGCAAGCACTGTTCAGGGCCACGCGCTCGTAGCATCGGCTGCGTCTGGACCCAAGCTGAAACGAAGTATAGGCGGCGTCTTTGCCTCTTTTTTGTGTCTTTTCTGCGTTTAATTTTTCGTCTTCATGTCTCAGTTTCGGAGTAATTGCTTTATGAAAAACATTCCCCAGTTCGCCTGCAGTTTTGTTTTTATTATCATATGTTTACTTCTGGTAAAAAATACATTTCAACACATTACATTTTTTAGTGCTCCAAAAGTCCACATTTTTTTAAAATAATCTTCTTTTCATTAGCTTCACATACGAATTCAGTAACCGCACATGTCATCACCAACGTGATTGCTGCTGTTATGCATTTTGGCGGGTCCCATCACTTACAATAACGTTTCAGGGCATTTATTTTTTGTTTGTTTGTGTCTTCAAACTCCTAGAGATAATTAAAGCACCCAAGATTTGGATGCCTAAAACGAAAACCCATCTCTCTCAAAACGTCGTTAACCTTGTTCTTTCATATCATAACAATAATTGTACGTCCTAATTATGCTGCCCGTGTAACAAAATACGTTTCCCAGTCATACAGATATTTATAAATCCTTTTTACCAATTAACAAACGTTTGGGTCAACAAAAAATGCCATTCTACGTCGGTAAATCTATGCGCGACGCCTTCAGTGCAGCGCTTTTCGCGGCGCTTGCCAGCCGACTCGTGTGACGTCACCGGAGGAGCGCTGCGGCCTTCAGCTCTAGGTGGTGTTGGTAAAGCGAGCAGCGTTCACCTCCTCAACCAGCAGACAAAACAAGCAGCCACGTGATCTGGAATCGATTATATGCCGCCAATGTTTATCACGGGGATGCGCTGGGGTTTGCGAATCTCAAGCCACGCACTGAGTTCCACATAGTGAGATTTGGAATGGGATCCCCAACGTAAGGTTAGGTTAGGTAGGGATTAGGTTAGGTGCGTAGCGGTGAGCCCCTATAAAGTGGGAGCTCACCACTAGACTTGCGCCAAACCCAAATCATGTTTTGGGTTAGAGTTCGCCCCTAATGAACGAGTCTCACTAGGGTGACACACAAAAACAACCAACACGAAGAAGCCTTTAGCACGTGAAACATGCAATCAAAGGTTCTATGAATTGTTTCTTCTCAAATCATGCAAGGAAAACTGTTGGGTGTTCCAAAAATTCTGGAAAACAATATAGGTTCTGGGCAAAGTCTTTATTAGAACGAAATCCGAAACGGATTTGAAGAACAAGTTTTATTCTCGATTTATTAAGACGGAAAGCGGATTCTGAGATTTCGGCGATTGTTAAAGAGTGTGAATTCGAGAGTCCCGCTATGCTCATGTATTGACATCACAGCACTAAAACCTTTTTTTATTTGATTTATACTTTAGGTATGATTTCTTAATAACAACTATAGACGATATTTTTTATATATATTTCGTAAAATAAAAATGGTCAAACCTAGTCCATTTGAAAAATATTTGCCGAACTTAAGTGATTATAACTTTCGTTTCGTTCAACGTTTTGGCTTGAAAAGCATATCAAACGAAAGCTTGAAACATTATATACTTCAAAAAACAAAGTTTCTCGACAAAACTTTTTTTCTTTTTTTCTTTTTTGTACGGAAACTTTTTAACATATCCTTGAGACGTTGATAAAAATAGAGTGGGTATTTCACTTTTTTTATGTACCACCTTGCGTTTAAAAGCAGGATATTTTCAGCTCTGCTATGCATGATAATCTAAATCGTTTCTGATTGCTTTGCACGGCTTTATGATATTTGCCGACATCTGACCTAATGTATCTACGTATTTGTAGCAGAACTGACACGTGAGCAGTGTGTTCTTGTTTCTATGTGTTTCACGCAGAACAAAACTAGGTATAACTAAACACAACATACGCGTCCTGCGTGTTTCGGCAACGTTACTGTACATGTCTCCACATATCTACAAAAAAAGAAAAAAAAATCTTCAAGCCATTTTTATATTTCATCTTGTTATAAGCATTACCATTTAAGTAGTATTAATCTTTGTATTGTTTTTAGGTGGTGACGTTTCATCTTGATTATAAGAATTCAAGTAATGATTATGTTTTCCGTTTCATGACACCAAAAGAGGCAGCAGGAAGAGAAACGACTCAAAGCCCACCCAGATACACCGTATTATCAACGGGTTTGCGTGCGTCTAGGTGGCGTACCGCCTAGCGGGGTTCACAACGCCTCAATCTGGCCACGCTTCGAGTTCGACGCCTTTGAGCGCGCCTCGGTGGCGTTCCCCTCTCAAAGTCCCCGAGAGGAGCGCGCGATAGACCAGGTCGGTGCACCGCGCCGCTCCCTGCTGCGCCGACGGACGCGTCAAGCGCGAAACACATGCGCGTCAAAACTGTCCGGTCCGGCGTGCGAACTGTCGGGAAGATGGCTGCTCCGAATCGCCGCACAGGACGGTTCGCGACACATGGCTTCCGACACGTCGTTGCGTCGCTCCGTTCAGCTCCGCCCAGTTTTGGGTATCCCTCTAGCGAATGGATGGATGAATGCTAATGGCTATATTTATAAGGGTCGGTAGCTCGCGCCACCTAGCCTAGAAAACTAAAATACTACCCTCGCCCTTCTTGGTTTTCTGACTTTAAAACAAACATAATATTTTTATTACATTCTATTAAAGTGTGCGTGTGTAGAGATTTTCCGTGAGGTTACTTTTCTGCTCAACATCACTTAATCGCGATGGACCGCAGCGGACCTTAGGAGCCATCCCAGCGAAGCGAGCAATGCGTACAAATCACGTGACTACGCACACCGCGCATTGCTGCGTCTCTCCCGAAGTTGACGTGACACTCACACGGCATAGGAATGGCTCGTAGCGTACGCTGCTCTCCATCGTAAGGTGAAACGGAGTACATTCGGGTTTCGACGGCCTCGATCGGTCCCCGAAGGCCGGCTTGCTATGGCGCGCGAGATCAGCAGCTTGTTTTGCGCGCGCGAGAAAACTCGATGGCGTCCATCTCCTTCACCGCGCACCGCCACATGTGTGCGTGTAGGCGACGGGGGATATCCGCTTCCCCGAACTGCCCGAACCACGAAGCGCCTCCTCGCCCGATCGGTCCGAAAGCCACGTGACAACATGACCTTCGCGCCATCCGTGCTGATTGGTTGCGGCCTTCCGAAAATCGCACAGCCGTGCGGCGATATCTAGCAAGTTGGACGCACGCCGCGCCGGACGGAGTCCCCGTCCGTCGCTCCGGTGCGACGAAAACCCTCGCCCTCCTTCCCTCCTCCCTCCCTCCTTCCGGCGGTTCGCACGTCGGATCGGATGGATTTTTCGCGCATGTGTCTCGCGCTTGCTTGCCTGGTCTTGTCGGTGCGGCTGCGCAACGTTCGCTAGGGACTTCTTGCGGCGCGCGGCACCGGTGCGTTGCAGCGCCAGCTGCACTGTCGGAGGGGAGAGACTATGCAGGTGCTCGCACAGACACATTGAGTTTACGCTCTCCGCTTCCATTGGCACCTCCTCTCTCCCTCTCGCCTCGTCGTCGGTCTTCGTTGCTCCCTCTGGCTTTACCGTAGAGTATATATCCAGTTCTATCCTCATCAGTAAACGTATTTTGAACTGAACTGAACTGTCTTACTTCCTCGTCTCGCGAAGCATGGGGCCCGAGAGAACGCGATGTCGGCGCCGCTCACTTCTTTCCCTCAAGACCTCTGCTCTTGCAACGTTTTCGGTAGAAGAGGCTATCCGCCTCGAGATCGAACTATATCGCCACCGTGCGGCCGAAATTGGAGCCATGCGGATGCGGGGATTCCGCCGTGCGTCGTCTGCTACGGGCGGACGTTCGGAAGCATGGGTCCCGACGACGCGAGACCGTTTCCGGCTGAGCTGAGCCCTCCTCATTGAGCGCTTGTTGCTTTTGGCGTTGTTTTCTCCTACTAAAGTTGTGCTGTATTGTTTCACATATGTTGAAATTCAGCAAAGCGATAACTATTATGTCGGATGCTTCCATAATCTTAGTGTTGTGGTTTGTATACAACCGCTGGTCCCAGATAGTTTTGTTATCTCGCACAGACCATGCTTTCATAAAACATTGAATGTTGATTGGAGCTGCGGGATTCTTAAAACATTAATCCGGCTATCGTTGCCCTTTATTAGACTATAATCAATTGATATATCTGTTAGCTGATTTTTCACCGGTCATATTATGTGAGAGACTTTAAAACTATGCTTTTATTTTTACTATTTTTACTCTGTCATAAAATGACTTATTGCATTCCCACTTTAAACTTCACGTTGTGACGCCTACAGAAATATGAACACGGCAAACTGTTAGAGTGAAGTAATATGTAAGTTAATATTTAAACAGAATAATCATCCTCGATGACAATCACAAGCATGCTGCAGTGGTTTACCGTGCAACCCTGTGTCCTAAAAGAAATAAAGACGTCAAAAATATTCAAAAAGGCTTTTTTTTAACTTTTCTTGGCTTTTTTAGCACAAGATTCCGATTAAACGGCAAACAAAAAGATCGCAATTAAAGCATGGTTAGATTAATTTAAAGATTAATCGACGAACTGCCCAGTCCCGATATGTGTTAGGTGAGGGCGGAGGGTCATCCGAAAGTCTAGTGAGAGTCACTAGCCCTCATCAGTAAAAGAGTGTCGCTGCGGCCGATGCCGTCTGTGTCGCGGTGCGGGTCGTTTGTTGGAGTTGCAGAGACTACTATTTTTGAATAGAAGATAATTTAGCCAGAAATTTATAATATTCGCCTTTTGACATCTGCGGCCCTCACTGAGAAAATTGAAGAGGGTGAACCCACACTATAATAATACGCACGCGACTGCGTTGCTCGGCTACACTTGTTTGTTCCACTCGCAGCAGATATATTAGAATAGCTTGTTTCACTTGTTTCAGCTTTCCTGCCAACGATCAGTTTTCGGATCATAACTAGAGGAGGCACTCTTTACTCATCGCAACGTAGTAGGATTGTTCCCACCTCGAAAAACTTACCCTCAACATGGCGCAGTAAAAGGGAACATTGGCTGCAGCGGAATTTAAATGCACGATAATTTCCGATACAGCACTAACTTCTGTTCATGAAACATATTTGTATTACTGCAACAGCTAAAAGCTAAAAAAAGGTGCAGAAAACCTGCGATTTCACAGCCCACAGTACCCGTATCATGTTATCCGGGTTAGAATTCATTGTTTTCTTGAATTCCCACGCTAGTGAACCGATATATCTCTTCTTAAAAGAAACAAATATTTAACATAAATAGTGCAGTTCACCGGAAACAGGCATCCGTCGTGGTGATACATGCTTCCCAAAGTCTGCCTAGAGCAGACGACGCATCCACCCTAGCGATTATTTAAATTTAGGCCGTACGCTTTGACGATGAAGGTAGAGCGCCAGTGGCGCCACCTCTAGGTCGATCTCGACGCCAATTTAATTGAATTCGGGATCAAAGGAAGTGGTCAAGCGCCGGAGCTGGCCGCCCCGGGGCGCTGCTCGACGTGGCTCCTCCTAGTACGTGGATCGAAGTTTTTTTAGGAATTATTTTGGGCCGCTTGCCCCAGTTTTGCCTTTTCGGCGTTTGCCCTTAGTTGCGTGTTTGCCTACGGGCGTCGGTTTTTTCGTTTTCGGGAGTGCGTGTGTTTGTGCGGTGCTGCGTTGCGTCTGCCGCCGAGCCACCAGTCGACCACGCCGAGCAAGTGAAGCCTTCGTCTTCCTTCGGACCCAAGACGTCGGTGAGTCTTCGGACTTCGTTTGAACTTCCCCTGGACTTTGGGACCCGCAGTGGAAACTTTCCTTTCTCGGAACTTTCGTCTTCTTTGCTCCGGCGAACTTGCTTCCCGGCTGCAGTTTGTGTGGCGAGCGGCGAGTTGTTTCGCGTTGTGTCAGGAATTCGCAACTTTCACGAACTATAGAGGGCGCACTGGTGCCATCAAAATGGCTGTCATCTGGATGATTCTCACAGAACAGGAGTGCTACACTGGGTTTCGGACGCGTAAGTACACTCTAAAACTGGGCCCTCTTAAAACTCTCAAGCCCTCTTATTTTATGAGGGAAATGGGCGAGATAAAAGGGACCCTTTGTTTCTAAGAGGGCCCCCAAAAAAGGCGGGGTTTCTTAGGGGGACAATAGCGGAGTTAAGAGGGAAATAATTAGATTTAACAAACGCAGACGAAAAAAGGCAACCATCCCTCTTAAACGTTAAGCAACGTCCCCCTGATATTTTTTTTTCCCCGAGGAGCCGAAGGGAGCGATTTTGAACTGGCATGTAGTCCGGCATCGAGTACGCGAGAATTCTGTATAGGTGCGCTGCAAAAAGTCCCAATCACCCATCTCGCCCAAAGGTTCTCGGAGCAAGAAAGGCGTACCGCGGTTTCCCGCTTTTCGCCAAGAAGTTTACTCCAGAGAGTCATTGACTCGTTGTTTGTCCTGGTGAAACTGAGATGCCATTGGTGTTTGTCTTGACTCGTGCTGATACTACAACGGATCACCGAATCGTAGGTGAGTTATTCAATTATCTGCATTTCCGTGACGAGAGCCGTGAGCTTTATTCATTTTTTTGCTGTTGCGTAGTAGTTCAATGGGATTGAGATGCAGCGACGGAACTTATTTGCCTCCGCTCTTCGCTTTGTGTCCGTTCTTTGGCGCGCCTCCCGTCGTAACGAACCGCTCTGGCGCGCTTTTGGTATGTTCGGAAGCCGTGCGCTGTTTGCTGTTTAGATGTCGAGAGTTTTTCGTTTTTATGTGGCGCGCCTCCCGTCGTAACCAACGGCTCTCGCGTGCTTTTGGTATGTTCGGAAGCCGTGCGCTGTTTGCTATTTAGATGTCGAGAGTTTTTCGTTTTTATGTGGCGCGCCTCCCGTCGTAAACCAACGGCTCTCGCGTGCTTTTGGTATGTTCGGAAGCCGTGCGCTGTTTGCTATTTAGATGTCGAGAGTTTTTCGTTTTTATGTGGCGCGCCTCCCGTCGTAACCAACGGCTCTCGCGTGCTTTTGGTATGTTCGGAAGCCGTGCGCTGTTTGCTATTTAGATGTCGAGAGTTTTTCGTTTTTATGTGGCGCGCCTCCCGTCGTAACCAACGGCTCTCGCGTGCTTTTGGTATGTTCGGAAGCCGTGCGCTGTTTGCTATTTAGATGTCGAGAGTTTTTCGTTTTTATGTGGCGCGCCTCCCGTCGTAACCAACGGCTCTGGCGTGCTTTTGGTATGTTCGGAAGCCGTGCGCTGTTTGCTATTTAGATGTCGAGAGTTTTTCGTTTTTATGTGGCGCGCCTCCCGTCGTAACCAACGGCTCTGGCGTGCTTTTGGTATGTTCGGAAGCCGTGCGCTGTTTGCTATTTAGATGTCGAGAGTTTTTCGTTTTTATGTGGCGCGCCTCCCGTCGTAACCAACGGCTCTGGCGTGCTTTTGGTATGTTCGGAAGCCGTGCGCTGTTTGCTATTTAGATGTCGAGAGTTTTTCGTTTTTATGTGGCGCGCCTCCCGTCGTAACCGAACGGCTCTGGCGCGCTTTTGGTATGTTCGGAAGCCGTGCGCTGTTTGCTATTTAGATGTCGAGAGTTTTTCGTTTTTATGTGGCGCGCCTCCCGTCGTAACCAACGGCTCTGGCGTGCTTTTGGTATGTTCGGAAGCCGTGCGCTGTTTGCTATTTAGATGTCGAGAGTTTTTCGTTTTTATGTGGCGCGCCTCCCGTCGTAACCAACGGCTCTGGCGTGCTTTTGGTATGTTCGGAAGCCGTGCGCTGTTTGCTATTTAGATGTCGAGAGTTTTTCGTTTTTATGTGGCGCGCCTCCCGTCGTAACCAACGGCTCTGGCGTGCTTTTGGTATGTTCGGAAGCCGTGCGCTGTTTGCTATTTAGATGTCGAGAGTTTTTCGTTTTTATGTGGCGCGCCTCCCGTCGTAACCAACGGCTCTGGCGTGCTTTTGGTATGTTCGGAAGCCGTGCGCTGTTTGCTATTTAGATGTCGAGAGTTTTTCGTTTTTATGTGGCGCGCCTCCCGTCGTAACCAACGGCTCTGGCGTGCTTTTGGTATGTTCGGAAGCCGTGCGCTGTTTGCTATTTAGATGTCGAGAGTTTTTCGTTTTTATGTGGCGCGCCTCCCGTCGTAACCAACGGCTCTGGCGTGCTTTTGGTATGTTCGGAAGCCGTGCGCTGTTTGCTATTTAGATGTCGAGAGTTTTTCGTTTTTATGTGGCGCGCCTCCCGTCGTAACCAACGGCTCTGGCGTGCTTTTGGTATGTTCGGAAGCCGTGCGCTGTTTGCTATTTAGATGTCGAGAGTTTTTCGTTTTTATGTGGCGCGCCTCCCGTCGTAACCAACGGCTCTGGCGTGCTTTTGGTATGTTCGGAAGCCGTCGCGCTGTTTGCTATTTAGATGTCGAGAGTTTTTCGTTTTTATGTGGCGCGCCTCCCGTCGTAACCAACGGCTCTGGCGTGCTTTTGGTATGTTCGGAAGCCGTGCGCTGTTTGCTATTTAGATGTCGAGAGTTTTTCGTTTTTATGTGGCGCGCCTCCCGTCGTAACCAACGGCTCTCGCGTGCTTTTGGTATGTTCGGAAGCCGTGCGCTGTTTGCTATTTAGATGTCGAGAGTTTTTCGTTTTTATGTGGCGCGCCTCCCGTCGTAACCAACGGCTCTGGCGTGCTTTTGGTATGTTCGGAAGCCGTGCGCTGTTTGCTATTTAGATGTCGAGAGTTTTTCGTTTTTATGTGGCGCGCCTCCCGTCGTAACCAACGGCTCTGGCGTGCTTTTGGTATGTTCGGAAGCCGTGCGCTGTTTGCTATTTAGATGTCGAGAGTTTTTCGTTTTTATGTGGCGCGCCTCCCGTCGTAACCAACGGCTCTGGCGTGCTTTTGGTATGTTCGGAAGCCGTGCGCTGTTTGCTATTTAGATGTCGAGAGTTTTTCGTTTTTATGTGGCGCGCCTCCCGTCGTAACCAACGGCTCTGGCGTGCTTTTGGTATGTTCGGAAGCCGTGCGCTGTTTGCTATTTAGATGTCGAGAGTTTTTCGTTTTTATGTGGCGCGCCTCCCGTCGTAACCAACGGCTCTGGCGTGCTTTTGGTATGTTCGGAAGCCGTGCGCTGTTTGCTATTTAGATGTCGAGAGTTTTTCGTTTTTATGTGGCGCGCCTCCCGTCGTAACCAACGGCTCTCGCGTGCTTTTGGTATGTTCGGAAGCCGTGCGCTGTTTGCTATTTAGATGTCGAGAGTTTTTCGTTTTTATGTGGCGCGCCTCCCGTCGTAACCAACGGCTCTGGCGTGCTTTTGGTATGTTCGGAAGCCGTGCGCTGTTTGCTATTTAGATGTCGAGAGTTTTTCGTTTTTATGTGGCGCGCCTCCCGTCGTAACCAACGGCTCTCGCGTGCTTTTGGTATGTTCGGAAGTCTCACGCTCTTTGCGGTTTGAATGTCGTTAGTTTTTTGTTTTTCTAAATTGGTGCGCCTCCGCTAACGGCTCTCACGCGCTTTTGGTAGTTTGAAAAACCGCGATCTTTGCTGTTTGGATGCCGCGAGCTTTTCGTTTTGAGCGCTCCTGGCAGTTTGTAAGCGTGTTCAAATCTGTTTCTTTTTTTTAATTTTTTTTTGGCATGTTATTGCAGATATTAGCTACATGCACATGTCGATGAACTCATGTCGTCCAACGTGGATATCCGGGGAATATGTCGTGGCGCTTGCCACGACTGTTCCTGTATGGAATCTTCGAGAGAAGGAACCAGTAGGAGTCAGCACCCCGAATGGTGTGCTTACTGTGGACATCCTCCAACTTCACACAATGAAATAGGTAAGTTCCGCTCAGTGCTTTCATATGAAATTGTCATGTCTGCAGTTCTCTAACCAAATATCTAAACCGTTAACAACAAAAAAAAAGAGCTTTTGGCAGGCTTCATGTTCAAAGTTCGCGCATATGGCGCGTGGTTTGCTCGCTTTTCAAAGCCGCGAATATGTGCATGCTGGACTGTGGGTTTGTAAACATTAGATTGGTGCATTGAGGAAAAGTTCTAGAACGCGGTTCAAAAGCGTTTCGGGCAACAAATGCTAAAATATTATGTTGTATTGGCACCGACTAGTTTGTATGAAAGATCGGTCGGTAAATAAACTAGTATCGCCTTAGTTAAGTTCCGTACTAACAGGTAGGTTAACGTTTTTTTACCTTGTTTTTTTCCAGAAGATTTGACTGATCTTATGATGGTCGATCATCCAGCGCGTGAAGAGGTCACACACGAGAAGGGTGACTCCGTTGAGGACTCGGAACGTAGAGGTGGAAGACAAGTTCCCGGTCGCATTTATGACGGAAAGGCTGAGGAAGCTCTTATCTAAATTCGAAAAAGCAACGATTCTTGTGGCAACATAATACAATGCTTGTTTTGTGTTTAATTCGTGGCAGGCGCCACAGAGTTTTGTGCATTGCCCAATAAACGTTTCTTGTGTAATTTGCTGTGTGAAATATAATTAAAAAGCCACGCACCTCCTTTTATTTTTTAACCGGGACGCAGTTCCTTGGCAATTTAAGGGGGATATCTGAAGTACAAGGCCCTCTTAAAATGAGAAACGAAATTTAGAGGGACATTTCTAAGAGAGACCGTGTCCCTCCAAATTTTAAGAGGGCCGTTATCCCTCTTACACTTCAAGGGAAGCTGTCCCTCTTGAAAAACGAGAATGACCTTGACAGCGCTTGCGTCCCTTTTATTTAAGAGAGTTGCAGTCTTTCCTACCTTTAAGGGGGACTTTTTCCAAAAAAAATCCCTCTTACTAAGAGGGACCAAGTTTAGAGTGTAGTTCTAGTTTTGCAATATACGAGCTGTATTAGAGCCCTGTTTTATTTTTTTCCCATCAGGAAGGTATTGGCAAACACCTTTATTGTGAAACCGATCATCCAGGAGCTAGGGAGCGTGATTCTAAAACCGCGGTACCACCATCGCTGAAAATTGCTAATTCAGTGCTGTTTTGTTTCCTTTGTGGCCCGCTCCGCGAAGGTTCATAAGTGTATGGTTTCGCGTTTTGTTATGATGATTTTGTCGTATTGCCGCCGTGCGCGACTTTTTTATTGCCCCACTCGTAGCGTTTTTTTTTTTAACCGCCCACCCGTTTATGTTTTGCCCTTGCAGTGACCGCACCGAGCGCGTCACACGGCGGGATGCTTGGCCTTCGCCTGGTAGTGCGTCATGTGGTACACGTACACACTGGCGTGGCCTTCGGGGCAACATTCTCTCGGTGCTGCGCGCGCCCCAAATAAATGTGACATTAGAATACGATGCATATGGGTAGGCCTTTACATTTATTTTGATTTGCGCGACGGTGTTGTCCGGCCTTCCGTTTGCCGAAGTCATTTGCTGGCCGATGCCTGGGCCACCGACAGCCCCCCACAGACACTGCACAAAGCACAAGCAAAATTCCTCTCTCATGTCGCAACAGCTGTGAGTCGAAAAGAGGTGACTGAACGCTAAAGCAAATGCACGGAGAGGGATACAGTTGGTGATGTAGATCTACAAAATAATAGTTGGCCGGTCCGTCGAGCCGGTGCGCCGATTTGTGAATTTGGCCTCTAATGGCGGGCCTACCCACTGGGGTTGCGGCGGCTTCCCATTTTACCTCCTTATGCCTTCTTTCTCCCTTCTTATCTCCCAATCGGTGGGGGCCTTGTGGTCATTCTGGACGGAACACCATTACACGGTTTTCTCTGTCCTCAAAGCATTATATCTCTCCACATCCTTAGCTGGTCAAGCTGGCAGCGGCCGTCTGGCAGCCCAGAGCCAAAAACATACCGCCTTTTCCTTTTCCCAAAACACAGTCACACAGTCAGATGAGCTGGTCATTTCTGGCACCCAAGAAGGCACAATTGCAGGCACTTTCAGAAAATGTAGACTGTTTTGCCCTGGTTATGCCAGAAGACACAAAAGTAAAATAGAATGCCAGTGCAATTACCGCAAAGTGCCTGATATAGACTTGAAATTGCTGAATCAGCCGCTTTAAACTGAACAAGCGGCATTTGTCAACGGGGACGACGGCATTTGCAAGAACTGCTTTTCACTGTTCAAGAGCGACCTCCAAGACTTCGTCAAGCAGCAGACGAGACATTCACTGAGCGATGCCGCAGTTGCGGAAAAGCTAGTCACGATCGAAGACGTGAAGAAAGTCATCACTGCGGCAAACGTTAGTTTGACACCATTGAAACTTCCGTCCGCGTTGAAGGAAGATCTTCGAGATAAATATGTAGAAAAAAGCTAACACAAGCAACAAGAGACTTCTCGAAGAAGATGGGCCGTCTCCTTAGTCAGGTTTATTACTTAACAGAAAGCCCCGTACTGAGTACTTGTTCGTCGAGTTCTCAATTATCATCCAACATACTATACGTTTACGTGAATAGCTTCTCCTTAAAACAAAAGTGCAGAATTCTGACTCAGCTGCCTTCCGGTTTGATGAAGAAAAAGCTCATGTCTCTAATTCCCGAAGTCACAACATATTTTCTGGACAGGTAAAGAAAGCTGAAAGATAGGAAGGGTGTGTGGGTGATCGTCGAAGTCTATCAAGGCCATCCCTTAAAGGGACACTGAAAGGGTATTTACGGGGGCCAAGGTTTTTATTTCTACAGTACCTATAAGAGCCCAACTACACAGAACACAGTTTGCTGCCCGAAATTTGTTTTCTTTCCACCTGAAATCCGCCAATCGAGAACTGGCCCGTTTAAGTCCCGCTCACTCTCTTCTCCGTGGTCACGTACCGTTTTCTATGTTTTAGGCACAACCACCAAAAATAATCAAAGTCGTGGGTCATCGATGGCACACACTCAGTACTAAAAATAGACAAAAATATAAAACCTATTTTTTAGGCTTCTAAAAAGCTGCAAAATATGTTTATTCCAAAAAAAAACAAAAGTTGCACAGCAACGTGACTTTCGGAAACTTTTTCCTCTTCTATATTGCTACCCCCCCCCCCCAGTCTAGCTTCGGCTTCGGTTTGAAGCAGTTGAGTATTTTGACTTTACTAAAAATATACGTGACGCTGCAGCAAAATATTGATTGGGTTGTCCTCAAACGCCATACTAAATCGCCTAACAAAATGTAAAAAAAAATTGTGTGGGGAAAAAGGGGGGGGGGGGGTATTGTCCCTTTAAACAAAAATTATGCAGCCCTCTCGCTGAGCTACTATACGTCCAATGACGAAGACTGCACAAGGGCAAGTCCCAATACAAAAGATGTTGGGACGCTGTACTCTGACGGACAAAAAACCTCGCAGCAAAACATTTTTAACAATGTCTGTCCATGAGATGTACAAAAAAATGAAGATATATCATCCACAATGAAAGCTTTAATTGGCAATGTTTTACACCCTGCGACCAAAATAGGTCATGAAACACCCCGTGCACAAAGAGTGCGTTTGCATTTATTATGCTAACTTCGCCCTTTCTTTGGCAGCGTTATCGAACGCAGGCGGAAAAGATTTGAGTTTAGACGACGTCAACAATCTTTGCTTGCGCGAAAAGCCATCGGAGGAGTGTCTTCCGCTAAACTGTAAATCGTGTCCGAAAAAAAAAATAGAGATCGTTAAACTCTAGAATTAATATCAATCAATGAGGAAGTCGAAGTGGAGCTGGCAATATGGGAATTCAGTGAATTTATTTAAAAAAAAAACATTTGGAAGGTAGTGCATTTCTTAACAAAATATCAAAATGGGCAACGATGTATATTCCCCACTGGATCATTCGACAAGCCCAGAGACTTGCATCATGGTTCGAAAGACGCCACATCAAGCCGTGTACTGCCGTGTTTCATCTTGACTTGGGAAAAAACTGGCATGCTATTCTTTCGCGAGCCTTACAATGTTTTCATTGGAAAAATCAAATGGTTTCTATCTTCACCTGCGTTGCTACAACACAGCAGAAAACCTACATCTTCGCAGTCATTAGTAACGACATCGTACATGATACAGCACACGCACTGTTCGCCCTGAGTGCAATTGAAGAATAGCTTGAAGAAAATATTTCCGTGTTTCTAGAACTAATCTACGCATCCGACGTAGCAACAAGCCATTTCAAGAATAGATTCCAGCTGCACGAGATGGCGAAAAGAAATGATGTGGCCAAGTGGATTTCTTTTTTGCTACAGGACGCGGCAAAAGTGCGTTTGATGGCGTGGGCGCACTGCTCAAACATCAGGCATACCTGCACATCCTCAGATCATAGAAACTGGAAACAATCGGATGTGCGTGCTACTTTTTTCTATGTGGTTGCCGCAAAAGTGCATGGAATCGTACTTCTAAAAAGGGATGCAACTTGCCTCAAAGGCTACCGTAATTTAAATAAAAAAGATTGGAACGCAGTAAGGTCCGTTAAAAGTATTCAGACATGCTATCTGTGGGTCAAGGTTGAAAACGAAGACGTGTCTGTCAACTTGGTGACTGAAAAATACGAAAAACCGAGAAAATGAAGTGTTAGCCAAGTAACTAAACTGATCCCAATGACCGTTTTTGAGGTTTTGGATTTTTCGTGCTGCGGCCTCAATTCCATTTCACCTGCACAAGTTTTTATTCGAAAGAAAGATTAAATTAGAAATAAACTGGTCACTTCTCAATAGCCTTTTGCGCGTGAGGAGACGCGGCCATCTTATATAACTTTTACGTCTCCTCGTTCTTTAGATCGACGCGATCGACCTGTCAGTGGTTCAACAGAATTATTTTTTGTTTGTTACGTTATCAGTCTTTACGAAACCTTGTAAATGTTTTGCCTAGATATTTATGAGTACAGCTGTGTCATGTTTCAGAAATATATGTTTTTTTGCTAAGAAATTTTGTTTCCGGGTGTTTTTAAGTATTTAATGTTGAATTGCTGTAATAAACTTTCATATCTTGTATTAAACGTACCTTTCATGCATCAATTCTGCTTCAATATATGTGAAATTTCAGTCAATAAATACAATAAGTCAATCTCAACAAATATAACGACCATGCAAAACTGTTGGTAACAATCCAGACTGTCATTGCATAGCAGACCGGATATCATGTTTTTAAACGCATGGCGTTACATTAAAAAAAAGCCTAATCTAGTTTTCATAAACGTTTCAAGATTATGTTAAAAGATTTCCGTGCAAAAAAAATTACATATTGTGTTTATTAATATCTTTATATAATAATTGCGTTATCTTACTTCCAACAATGAGGTACAGTGTGTGTGTGGGGGGGGGGGGGAGTTTGGGTAAAAAAGCTGTTAAAACAGCTTGACTGGTTTCGAAACCCCAGAAGTGTAACAGCAGTGGAAAAAATTCACAGAAAAATCATATTACACATCAACAAGATGTTCCAAATAGACAAGTCACAGTAGCGATAGTATTAATCAGACATGTACGTAACGCGTTACAGGTAACGAGTTACTTCTACCTAGTTACTATTTTCGGTAACGAGTAACGTATTCAGTTACTTTTCTAGAAAAGGAACGAGCAACGTACCTAGTTACTTTTAAGGCCGACTAACGAGTAACGGTCTTGCGTTACTTTTGAGAAGTAACGTGTACAACACCGCTTGAACGTCCTTGTTTTTATTGTTAAGATGAGTATGCGTCTATTGCGAGAGCGGTAGGTGGGCAACCCGAAAAACAACTGAACAGTATGGCAACGTTTATTGTTGAACACGTCAGTCGAACAGTTCGACTGACGTGTCCAGCGATTTACGTGGCTGTACTGAACTCTACAGCTGGGAATGTCCTTCACCCAGCGAACAGAATAAGGTTATGAAAATAATCCCTGGAGAAGGGAAGAACAAGAGGGACAAAGGACAAACGCAAATCTCCAATTGCATTATAACAATAATGTTCGTTGGTTGAAACTTCTAGAACCGGGTACGGACCGAATGTAAACCCGGAGGTTGGGAACACGGGAAGGAACATAACCCATTACCCGCTGTCCTCAATGAAGGCGCAGTTCTCGAAGATTCACCAGCTCTTCCTGAAGCACAACACTGCGGTTCCTTCAAGCGCGTCCGTACATCGACTCTTCAGCGTCGCCGGAGATGTGTTTTTAAGGAAGTGGGGAAACATAAATGATGAAAACTTCGAGAGGCAGCTACTGTTTAAGTGCAGCGACTACTAAAAAGAAAATAATAAACCATGAAACAAAAACAGTTGTGTCAAAGTGACGTCAAAGTAACGTGAAAAGTAACTCGTTACTTTCGAGGTAACTCACGCGTTCCTTTTGAGAATCGGTAACGGGTAACGTATTTAGTTACTTTTTGAGCGAGTAACGAGTAACGGTATTTAGTTACTTGTTTGGGGTAACGTGTACATGTCTGGTATTAATATAACGAAAATGTGCATATAAACATGCCACTCAAATTTGATCCCTTTGCCTAAGAAACATTATAATCCTTAGGTTACCTGCAGACAAATTTTAAAACTCTATGTGTTCCGCACAAAAATACATGAGGGTAGTTGGAAGGGTAAACGCCGTGGTTTGAAGGCCGTAATTAGTTTTAAAATATGGGACATCCCAAGGTTCTGCGGCTCTCATTGGACATGCAGATAATTTCTTCAGCTATGCTCGCAAGATGTCGTACATTCATCATCATTGAAGCTTAATATATTAGCACACAGGCGCTATAGATGCCAGTTAGTAATTTTCACTACCTCTAGCTGGCTAAATAATTTTTCCGTTGGAAGTTCCGGTGTTATATTGCGAATTCTTCGTAGTATATTTTCTCTTTTTTGTAATAAAGTATCTTTTGTACATTTGTATTCTTGGTTGTTGTCCAAATTGAATGGCTGTAATTAATTTCTTTGTAAAATAGAGAGTTATATAATAGCAACCTTATTCTAAAACGCCAAACATGCTCGTGACGATACGCCAGGCCAACAGTGTTAGACAGTTTTGATATAACATAATTTACATGAGCATCCCATGACCTGTTCTCGGAAAAAAGACACTTAATGTTTTAAATGCGGGTGCCATATCAGTTATATCAATTTTAGAAGAATTGAACATAATATCATCATCCGTGTTAACAATTTTAGCGTTCGGACGAAACAAAACAGCCTTGTTCTTATTCACATTCATTCTTAAACCATATTATACTTACTCCACCAATTTAGCTTTCCTAGCGTGAAGTTTGCGTTCCCAATGACTTATGTGGGCTATCTGCAATAAAAAGCATATTCGTGTCGTCTGCGTAGATAATAAATTACGTTGATTCGCTTACATTTAAGATACGTTTATATACAGATCAAATGAAAAAGGACCCAAAATTATTCCTTGAGGAATGCTTCATTTAATTGGCGTTACATCGGACAGTTGACCAGTGATGTCGACAAGTGCTGACGAAGATACAAGTATGAATAAATACAAAGCGATATCTGACCTTGTTAATCCTATATTTCGAGTTTATTTTTCCTAATTAGAAGCTTGCCATCGAGAAAATCAAAGGCCTTTCTGAAGTCAACGCATAAACCGAGAATTAGTTTCTTATTTTCAAAACTTTTAAGAATATGTTATTTTCGAGTTAAAAGGGCGAGTTCAGTAGAACTTTTTTTGCGAAAACCGAACAGAGATGGGGTGATTAAATTGTGACCATTAACAAATATTAAAATTCGGAGGAGCAGCATTTTTTCTAGAGATTTAGAGAACAATGGAAAAATTGAAATCGGTCTATGATTACCAAAATCGTTTTTATCGCCCTTTTTATATATGACTGATAGTTGAGGCGAAATTCGTTCGTTCTGGAAGTATGCCGTTTCGAAAGTGAAGATTGAAAACATGTGCCAGGCAAGCGGATATAAGGTCAATGACGTATTTAACGGGCTTTATCTGAATACCATCAGGGTCACAGCTTTTACCGTTATTTAATTAAAGAAATGTAGACTTTGACTTTGAATCTCGTACATTTGGCAACGTATTTTTTGTTCACAGGTTTGTTTCACTCTATTACACGTAATTGACAATATGTATTGTCTTTTTCCGAAATGGATAATGTTTTCAGCTTTCTTTTGATGTGCTGTTCGTGCGAAAACGTTTGAACGAAAGTTATAATCACTCAAGTTCGGCGAATAATTGTCAAAGAAACAAGGCTTAACAAATTTTATTGTGCAAAACAAAAACAAAAAACTGAAAAAATATTTCTTTATTATTGCGAAATATTACTAAAAGTGTAAAACAAGTTAAAAAAGGTTGATTGCTGTGAAGCCAATATATCAGCGAAGCGGGGCTCTCAAATGTGCGACCTCTGACAATCGCCAAAATCTGCGCATACGCCTTTGGTTAATTAAAGTTTAAAAACTCGAGAATATATTTTATAATAATACGTTTTTGATTTTGTTTTAATAAAACGTTTTCCCCTACGTATATTTGTTGAAGACCCAACGTTTTTTTCTTGCATGATTTGGAATGAAATTAGCAGGGGTGTGCGAATATTCGAAATTTCAAATACGAATTGAATATTTACCTTATTCGAAACGTATTCGATTCGAAAATTGCGTATTCGGAAGTTCTCGAATATTCGGCCACGGCCGAATATTCGGGAAAAACGGCGAATATTCGTACTAACTGCGAATATTTAAGCAAGTAACGAAAAATCTGCCTGCCACGCATTCCCCTATGAATATGTTTATTCACTGAGAAATGCGTGTGATGCGTGCGTTATCGGTCTGCCCCGTTTCTCTCTGTCCGATGGCGGCAAGACAGGATCAGTTTCGGTTACTTTTTCACCAAGCCCTTCGTTGTGTGGCACTTTTATAACAGTATGTGTTGTAATTGCGCGTTCTATAAGTTGGTACAGTAAAATAAACATCGAGAGTGAAATATAAATATAAAATAAATCTCGAGAGTGTTTCCTAATCTAGATGTTTGAAAATTAAAAAAAAACAGAAAAAGCTAGGAGCGAGGACAGCATTACATCGCCATCGCCAACAACTCCTGCCACTCCCGCGCCGTCAAAACGTAGACAACGCCACCTGCGCCGCTGCACAACTCTCTCGGTGCTAATACTCAAGTACAGTAAGTAACCCAAGTGTCTGATTCTGTCCTCGCTCAAGCCTGCTTCCGAAAATGGCATCAACTGCGGATGATGAGCCTCCGAGCAAGCAGGAAACAAAAGGCGGAAAAAGTCTTCTTTGGCGGTACTACACAAACTCTCGTCGTCGACAGCTCACTGCAAGTCGTGCGAACGTGTTCTTCAAACGCCGACGGGAACATATCACAACTCTAGAAAATCACATGAAGCAGCACCTTTTTTGGATGGAAGAGTACAAAAGGGATGCAGCGAACACGCCGTTGAAGAGTCAACCGACACTGGATGATATACTTCAACAGAGAAAGCAGCCTTTGCCACAGAAGAAAGAGAACGCACTTCATCAGAAAGTGGCAAAGATGGTCGCCTTAGATCTCCAGCCTTACAGCTTTGTTAAGGACCGGGGTTCAAGGCACTCATGAAAGAAGCCATGCCTGGCTGCAGTCTGCCCTCTTGAACAAAACTGTCGCGCGTGCTTGTCCCGCGCCTGTACGACGACACAAGAGCAAAGGTAGGGACCGAGCTGCGGAAGGCACTTGAGGACGGAAAGAACACTCTCTCTGTTACGAGCGATATCTGGACCTCGCGTGCCAACGATGACTTTTTAAGCCTTACGTGTCATTTTCTCACCGTGAAATTTGAGATGAAAAGGTTCACTTTGAACACGCGACATATGCCAGAGTGTCACACAGCAGTGAACATTGCTGATTCAGTGGAGCAACTATGCGCCGACTTGGAGATACCGACCGACTGCGTGAAGTACTTACTTGTCCATCCCCGCTACATCAGTCCCGAGTGGAGGCGTCTTTTCTACTGGCGGTAATGTTGTCATGGCGCATATGGAGGGCTTACTTTCTGAACACGTTGAGCAGTTAATTTTGTTACATGATCATTTGTAATGAGTGGACTACTAGAAGTACCTTTAGCCTGCTAGAGCCCAGTAAAATGCACTTGCATTGATTTATTTTAAAAAAGGCAATAAAACCTGTTGTTACTTCTTGTTTTGCAATTTTTTATTACTAGAAACATATCCGGTATTCGATTCGATATTCGAAGTCAGTTTTTTGCCTTATTAGGATTCGATTCGTATTCGAAAATTTCAATATTCGCACACCCCTAGAAATTACCCATTTACGTCAGGCATGCATGAAGTCCCTGGTGTTACTTAAACTGTCAAGGCTACAGTTACGGCTTTTCCAGTTATATATATTGGTACTGATGTCAATCATCTAGATAGAGCCTCTCCAGCCTTCCGCCGAATGTTCATCTGGCTGACCCAAACGCTGAGCACACTCTAAGAAAAAGGGAGCCCGACTTAGTCCACGAAGGGAGCAAGTGCGTTGCCACAACCATTAGTCCCCTCGGGGACGAACGGGAAGGGGAGTAACAGTTGCACCTCTCCATTAGTCTCTCGCAGCTCCTCCGATGGGATCAAATGTTACACTGTTTTAATTGCACCTCGAGGATCAACTGTTAGGCCCTTGCATTTGGTTCCCTGGGAGCAACTGTTACACCGTTTCAATTGAACCTCGAGGACTACAAGTCATCGCCACGTGGTCAAGCCTGAGGGACGCAAGCCATCGGTGCAAGTCATCGCCACGTCATAAACTCTGGGATCGCCGCTAGTAGGCGTGCACCACCATCGAGGCCTATAAAACAAGAACGCGGAGCCCAACCCGTCGCAGTTCGGCAGCAGACACTCGTCCAACAAGTACTCAATTCATCTTGTCATCTGCTTTTGCAGGTGAGCTATTGCTGTTATCGTTTTTTTATTTTTATTTTTTTCTTCTCTGCTGCCGAACACAGCGCCTTTTGTTTTCGCCTGTATACTGTGCACGCGTATTTGTGTTTTTGCATTATTCTGTGACTGTATAGATATAAACAAACACAAATGGCTAAAGAAATGGCAAAACTATGTGAAGAACTCAAGCGAGACATGAAACAAGAACATAGGGAACTAAGAGCCTCGATTGAAAGGGAGTTGCGAGGGGAGCTAAGGGAAGTCAAAACAAGTATGGATTTTATTAACAAAACGTTTGAAGAGATGAGGGATAAACTGGGTACAGTCATGAAGGAAAATACGGAGCTTAAGGCAGATAACATCGAGCTTCGCTTGGAATGTAAGCTGCTGCATCAGCAAACCAAAGAATGTGAAGCTCGACTTGTAAACTGCGAGCAATACAGCCGGAATCGAAATATTGAAATAAAAGGAATCCCGTCCCAGCAAAATGAAAACATACTTGAAATTGTGGAAAAGTTGGGAGCAGTGATTGGCATGCCCATACTTGAAACAGACATCGAAGCATGCCACCGCGTGCCTGTTCCGAACAGCGAGGCAAAGAACATTGTTGTTCAATTCATGCGTAAAGACAGACGAGACAATCTCCTTCATCATACTAAGAAACGGCGCATCACTTGCAGTGATATCGGCATTACGGCCGGTGGCTCTGTTTACGTAAACGAGCATCTGTGCCCGGCACTAAAAAAATTGCTGGGAATGACAGTGGCAAAAAAGAAGGAGTGTAACTGGAAGTTCGTTTGGGTTCGGAATGGTAGTATTTTTGCTCGTAAGGCCGAACAAACGCCGCTTGTGAGAGTAACGTGTGTCGATGACGTCCGTAAAATAACGGCGAGCTAGTTTTGCCCCTTTTTATCTCTTATGAGTGGTTAAGCTAATACAGATATGTCAGACGCCTTTATTTCACCTTCTAAATTAAACAAATTACTTCAAAATAAGTCCGCATTTCAATTAACACTTCTTCACCTTAATGTTAGGTCTGCAAAAAACAAACACGATGACCTTGCTGTTTTGTTTGATTGCATTGGACCAAACGTTGACGCCATTATGCTAACGGAGACATGGTACCGTTGTAGTGCTGACTACTTTCTGCTCCCCGGATATTCCCATTTCAACTTAAATAGAGAAAACAGACATGGTGGTGGTATTGCTATGTTGGTAAAAAACGAAGTAAGTTGTGAGCTGTTAGAATCATTCTGTAAAATCACTGACTTTTATGAAGTTGTAACTGTGCGTTTCAAAAATACGTTGCTCTCTGTTGTATATAGGCCCCCTAGTTCGCCTGTCATGCCATTTCTTAATTTTTTGGAGACCTTGTTTAACTTTGTCAATGATAAAAATTACAAGTTAGTTTTGGGTGGTGATTTTAATATCGATATAAGTTCTGACGGTAGCTCGAGAAATTCTTTTTCAAACCTCATTGAGTCATGTGGACTATCAAATGTTATAAAGCACCCTACAAGAATAACTAGCACGTCATCCTCTTTGCTTGATTTGTTCATAACCAACTATGAAGACTCGGTGGTGTCATCAGGGGTTCTTTCAACTGATATAAGTGATCATCTTCCCATTTATTTTTGCTTGCAAAATAAACGCTCCCGTGAAGACCGTAGCGACTGTGTTCCTGTGGCCAGAGTTCAGCTGATCTCCCCTGACCAGTTGCGCCGTTTTCGAGAAGAAATTGAATGTACATCTTGGCAACAAATTTTTTCTACAAATTCAGTGAATTCCGCATATAATTTATTTTTAGATATATTTAGTACAATATATACGAAACATTTTCCTTTTGTCAACCTCAAAGCCTCTAAAAAATCGCGTAAACCCTGGATCACGAGTAGCCTACTATCAATGATACGAAAAAAGAATTTTTTATATCAGCATTTTTTAAAAATAGAGAAAATAGTAGACTTGTAGCCTTTAAATCTTATCGAAATAAACTAACGAGTCAACTAAGGACCGCTAAGCGTGACTATCACAACAGACTTTTTGATCCATTAGAAACATTGAAACCTGATATTATGTGGAAGAGAATCCGATCTTTAATAAACCATAAGCCACCCCAAAACGTACCTCATGAAGTAACCGTGAACGGCGCTCAAATAACAGACGTCACCATGGCAAACGCGTTTAATAATTTCTTTGTAAATGTTGGTACGCCAACGTGTGTGTCATCCTCCTGTATAAAAAAAGCCCTAGAATTCATGGAATTGTCGCAGACGAATACAATGTTTTTGTTCCCCACTGATGAGGCAGAAGTCTCCTCAACTATCATGAATCTTAAAAATAGTAAAAGTATTGACGCCGATAGCATGCAGATAAAACCTATAAAATATGTTCTTGATAAAATTGCACCGTATCTGACATATATATATAACCTTGCTCTTGAAACCGGTGTTTTCCCACTTAAAATGCAGGTATCAAAAGTTAGTGTGCTACATAAAGGCGGTGATATGTCTGACATAAGCAACTATAGGCCCATTTCAATTCTTCCTGTCTTTTCCAAACCACTCGAGAAACTTCTACATCAAAGACTCCTAACACATCTTGATAAACATGCTTTACTATCTGAATCACAATTTGGATTTCGTAAGCATCGATCTACTGAAATAGCATTGCTGAATCAAAAAGAACTAATCTTAAAAGCATTCGACGCAAAAAAGATAACATTGGGCGTTTTCCTCGATTACTCAAAAGCATTTGATTCAATTAATCATGACATTTTACTTGCAAAATTACCATTTTATGGAATAAGAGGCATAGCGCATGATATTTTAAAATCCTACTTATTAAATAGAAATCAGTACGTGTCTTTTCCAAATTTTCATTCAGATAGGCTAGCCATAACATCGGGAGTTCCCCAGGGCAGCATTTTAGGCCCATTGTTATTCATTCTGTACATTAACGACATCGTAAACGTGGCTAAAAACATTGATGTAAAACTGGTAATTTACGCGGACGATACCAGCATTTTTTCTTCTCATGACAATATCCGCATTTCCATTTCCGCAATGCAAGAAGTGTTAAAACGAATTACTGCCTGGACACTGAACAACAAATTAAAGTTGAACTGTAGTAAGACCAAGGCCATTCTGTTTAAACCTAGAAATAAAAGGGTAAATGATCCACTTTGTCTTAAAATCAATGATGAACAAATTGAGTTTGTAAACTGTATTAAAATACTGGGTGTGTTGTTTTCACAAGACATGAGCTGGAATGCTCATATAGATTACGTCCAAGCAAAGCTATCTAAGAGCGTTGGCCTAATAACAAAGTTTAAAACAGTACTTCCTACTCATATTAAATTAACTATCTATAAATCTTTAGTTTGTTCCCATTTAAATTACTGCAACCTTATTTGGGGCACCACAACCAAAACAAACTTGACAAAGTTGCACCTTTTACAAAAAAGGGCTGTACGTGCAATATCTTCTGTACCCTCTCTCCATCCCACTGCATCATTATTTAAGGCCCTAAACGTAAAAACAATTCAGCAAATATATGCGTTCAAACTTTTAACAACGTATCGCAGGGCAGTTCAGCAAAACAACGTTCATTACATTCACTTAGCTAACCTAAAACATCGCATCATCTTGCGCGACCTTAGGCAAAATCAGCCCTGGGTAATCCGTCCATCCCGCACGAATTACCTCGATCAAACGCTTCATTTTAATCTGTCCACCATACTAAACACTCTCTACAAAAAGGGTATAAATTTAGAGGCACTTTCACATAAAGGTTTAGTAAATTTTATTTTTTCTCTGACTTTTTGAATACTGGCGTTGTTTTTATCCTGTGTGCTTTTTTATGTATTTGCTGATCGCTCTCGTGGTTTATTGTCGGGTATTGTGTTGTTATTTTTGCCTAAAGTGTCCATTACACCAAACATTTGTATAAGATGTGTCTACATTTATGTAATAGTTTTTTTTAATTTTTATTTACCTTTGTGCTGCCCCAAACTGCACGGGGGCTGGGACCTTCGTCAAGCTGCTACCCAGCAGCTTTTTGTCCTAGTCCCCTGTTGTCATGTAAGGAGACGTGGCAACAAATAAAACTTGATTTGATTTGATTTGACAAACTGTTAGGCCCTTGCACTTGGACCCCTGGGACTAACTGTTACACCGTTTCAACTGAACCCCGAGGACCAACGGTTAGGCCCTTTCACTTGGACCCCTGATCTAAACGTTGCGCGTTATTTTTACGGGCGTTGCCCCTACAAATTTAGCCACCCCCCCTTAATTTCAATTCCCGGGAAAACCCCTGATCGAAATAAAGTCGGGTCTCGCTTGCATTGCACCCATTCATCTTCATGAGAGCCCCCGTTGAACCACAGACCTCCAGCGGCCAGGAGGACCTGCTCAGAGTTAGCGAGTACTAGGAGTACGGCCTGTCACGTTCCATACCTTTCTGGTGACCTCCAGAGTGCAGTGTTACCTTCCGGGTCAGGGATCATTTAAGGTGCCTACGACATTGAGACGAAGGAACAGGATGACCGGCCCAGTATACCTATTCTCCTTTCCCCAGTTACCTGCTCACAATATCTCTCACGTCGAGAGCTCAAAAAACGTGACCCAGCATTATATCCGTATTGGTAGGCAACGCCTAGAGGATTATAAGTTTACGGAAACTTCTTATATTCGAAAAACAAGCACGCACGTTTTGCTCGTGAAGGGATGCCTTGAATTGAGGTTGGCAAATAGAAACAGAAACCTTGAACAATGGGTTACCAAATCGCTTTACGCAGCACTATACCGCTAGGATAGGTTATATTTTATAAGAGGTATAGTGTCCGCCAGAGCAGCTGACAACCCAAGCGAACATCTCTCGCGTATCACGTGCTCGGAGCCTAATTTGAGAACTATAGACGTTTTCCAGAAATACGCCGCCATCTTTAACATCGTCGCTTCCAGTATGGGCAAAAAAAAATTTTTTTTTTCATTTACCTTTCTCTCTATTTATTTAATATTTGCAGGTTAAAAATGCATTATTCTTTTTTTCCATTACCATACCGGATATATGTAACAGGTGGCTGGGGACGAAACCAAACATAAAGAAAAAAGGTCTATAAGTAGCCTCAGAAAAGAGAAACACCACTCCAAGACAACGTTCGTAGTTCGCCAAGGACATAACAAATGGCAACACCTGCGGTGCATGCGATTTCGGGATTAGGCGGCCACTTTCAAAGGCGTAATCGCCGCGCCGTATATGGACGGCGACGGACATCAATGGGTAATAAATTATCAAATATCAATCTTGACGTTGCAATGAAATAAAACAGGAACACATATTTAGACGCACAAAAATTCAAAGGTATCACTTTTTTTAAGTCGGGAATTTTTATACAGGCGAACGCGGAGCAGATGATCGCGCACAAGACAGAATGCGTGAGCGTAAACGCCCGTCACCTTCTCTCCCCTCCCTCCCAGACAGAGTGATGCTTATCACGCGGGTCCGGACAAGCCAATAACAGGCTCTGTTAGCTGATGGTTAATCGCTCAATGCCTTGGCTTCTCTTAGGTCCCGAAATCAGAAAAGGGCTGGGTTCGAAATCTCACCAAAATAAATTTGAGCTACTCCGGGGGAAGTGGGGGTCATGTCACGTGATAACACAGATAGTGCGACGCTGGACGCGTGTAGGTTTAAGAACGCAAAGGTATAAAACCCTTAAGGCTGTTTCACATGCTGCGCTCCTCGTCCGAAATTGGTATGATTTTCAGTAAATGTGGGATCAAAATCGCAGTCGCACTGTCGCAACGGCTCTGCGACTGGTTTACACCAAGTCGGTATTTTGTCGCGGAGTCGGTGCGATCACTTCATCGTCAACCAGCTATTCATTACACCAGCTTTCATTCGCGATAGTTGTGTATTCTAAAATGAATTTAGGCACCTTAAATCTTTTGGTTTAATGCTTAATTATTAAAAACTTCTAGTTACATATTGCATTCGTAAAACATTTGTGTTTATTAAGACGTTTTTGTGGTGTTTTAGACAAAGCCAAACGCGTCGCGTCCGTGTCCGAACAGCCGGCCGGACCGACAGAAATAGCGGGGTTGTTGGAGCATGTGAAACCAAACATTGCGATCGCACTCGCTGCGTCGGCTGTCACACCGATTTTGTTCGCAACAGTCGCTGCACGCGGAACAGGCTTCACCTTGGAGCAGTGGCGGTCCTAAGGGGGCGGGGGCCAGGGCACCGCCCCCCAAATCGATCGCTTTTTATAATTTTTTTTTATTTTACAGCTAATATTTTTTTTTTATTTTACAGCCTATATTGTGAGCAAAGGTTTACATGTTGCGCATTTCAGACTTGCAAACGAGTGTGACTAATAAAAAAAAATATTTTTTTCACTAAAAAAAGTGTGATGTCTCTTTTTCGTTATTCAAGCAGCAATTTCGCCCACCCCCCTAAAACCGATGTCTGGGACCGCCACTGCCTTGGAGTAAGATCGACTTAATTATGGAGCATGTTCAAGGGTGCGAGGGCCCGGCAGAACAAATGAACAGCATTGGCAAGTGGCGTGTGGCGTCAAGTCTGACAAGCACCAAGGTCACGAAAAAGCGGAGGAAGCGAGGAGGAAAATCGGGATCATGACTCGGTGGTTTTCAAAGAGACATTGAACTGCCAGAATACCAGACTGCCGGACACTTTAACTTTTCAGATTTTAGCCGGGGTCATGTCGCCTCAGGATTCCTGCTTGCCTGCTTGGATAGGCTTTCTTGCGCCTCTCGTTCGCCACGTCTTCACGCTCCGAGTCATACCCACGCGCGGAGAGCCGCATCAGTTGATAAGAGGGACGGGGCTCAGTGGTCCCGTGGCACGTAGCTCCTACCGTAATTTCCACTTAAAGGGGGCCCTGCAAGGACTTTTTTACTGGTTTTTAATTTGCACCGAACCTGAGCGCACTGAACGTAGTAACTTAGTGAAACTTTTCTTTTCTCGAAATTCGCTTTATTTTAAAAGTTATAGGCAAATTAAGATTACAAAAACAAGCAAAAAATAACCTCCCTCATGACGTCCTTGGTTGCTTGAGTGGCCGTGAACTAGAGGAGGGGTAGTGGGCTCATCGCGAGCGCTCACGGCTGCCGCACTCCGTGTCGACGGCGCGAGAGGGCGCCACTAAAGCATGTTTTGGATAGGTTGTATGCAGCGTGCAGCCGGAGCGGCTCTCATTGCATTTGCTGCGCGATTAAACACTAATTCGGCATGACACTTCATTGGCCACAAACGACAGCAAACACGGGGTAAAGATCAGTTCAGAATGGGAGCCACTTCGCGCTGCCATACCACGAAACGGCCAAACCCCAAGACAAAGCTTTTCGCCGAAAGCCTTCGGAACGCTCGGAGCCGGTCGGATCATCCTGCCCATACGACCGCAGCGCCGCCGCGTACATCCGGGACCTTTCCGTGTCGGCGCCTGATCCCACTACTCCTTTCTAGTATGCGCCGCCTTTTCCACCGCTTGGTGGCGGGTATGTCGACGAGTCATTTCTTGTTTCCGTACTTTATAAACTGCATTCGTTTCTTTTCTGATCTAAAATACTGAACAAAAACTACTTTTATAAATAATTGAAACGGTTCGCGCCACTTATATTTTGTATTTCGACTAAAAAGAAGCTTTTAGCGGCTCTGACCAGTAGTAAGCCCAGGACCAAAGACGTCACATTTTGCGCGCTTTCGGTACCGCGGGTCGCCCTCGTCGGTGGAGGAGGTTTCCGCGTCGTCCGGTTAAAATATGACGCACTGATATTTAGTTACTCTCTCCGTGCCCGCTGGCTTGCCCGAACTTCAAGAGACGTGGAAACCGCAAAAAAGGTAGACGCTTAAATATGATTGCAGGGCCCCTTTAGGGAGAACCTAACGTAGCTACCACGGCAGAACGTTCCACGAGAGTGTTTTTTGTTTGTTTGTTTTTCTCAGGAGTGGTGGAGGTCAGAATGTTTTCCGGAAGTAACTTGAGGTGTGGTTTACAATGATACTAAGCAATTTCTGTTATTAAATCAATATACCCTCATTTTTTTTCAAAATAAGCAGTTTAATATTTAAATTTAATTAACAAAGTAATTATATCGAGCAACCTGCATATTTCTACAGGATTTTGTCTATAAATAACTACATTTTACAACTTGGTTCAATTCGATAGTATATTTTTCGCAGGAAAAATATGGCTAGCGCATTGTGAATATGATTGAATTTTATAAAACAAAACTATCTAACAGAATTGACGTACTAGTTATTTTAACGTTGTATCAAAAACAATACGGGTCTCTCAAGTGTCACGTATGTAGATTGTGTTGATAACGGTGGTGGCAGAGAAGCTTCTATTTATTCAGGTGTTCAAAACATAAATTAAAATCACTGACGCCAAATCTAGACACAATATGGCGAGCAAGTATTCTAAATTGCGTATTATTCGCTATCTCAACGCAAAGAGAAGAACGCCTTTCAAAGGCCAACATACAGAACGGGTAATTAAGGCTCGGTGACGTGACAGCCACGCTCACTCTGTCATTTGTTCAGGTCGAGGGGAAACAAACGTACGTGGGAGGCATTTGGGAATAAATAAAGGCACGAGCTGCGCCTTTATTCAGCAGGCAAACTTGTACGCCGAATGTGCTTCATATATTGAAGCGAAAAAAGTATGATTATAAAAAGAAATATCAGGTAACCGGGCATGCTAAAAATGCAATGTGCGATATAAATATGCTTTACTTCCATAGCTACGGCCCGATCGGGCTGGACGATTCTCGTCTACAGTAGTGGTGAGCTCTAAAAATCATTATAAAATCTGCTATATCGCAGATGCATTCTTAGCCAAAGGCGAAACGGGAGCATTCGATTTTATTTTCATCGATGCGATTAAATACCATTATGACGTCTTCTACGAGAAGAGTCTGCAGCTTGTAAGAATAAATGGCGTGATTGGTTTTGATAATGTAAGTAACAAAATGTTAGCAGCGTTATGAGTTGTATAATTTGTAAGAATGCTACTTTATTTGTTCAAGTTGATGGGGAGGGTGTCTGTCTTCAATACCTCTGACCCACATCTTGAGACGGCAACAATGGCACTGCAAGAATTTAACCGAAAGCTGCACGAAGACGATCGAAGTTATGTTTGTATGCTTCGCTTCACCGATGGCGTCACATTGGCTTTAAGGGTATAAAGATTGAATTGTTGGAAACTACAATGTATACTGAAAAAATAACGCCCGTAAATAGATTACGTACATGCTCCTCTTCTCCAGAGAGCACCGTGGGGATACCTTATACGTGAGAATACGGTACAATAAGAAGATATATTAAAACGTAATTCTGTGGCATTCCCACCAATTCGCGATAGCATTACTGAGTAATTATTGGAATACAAAAACAGTCTAATAAACTTCTGAATTTCTAGCACTCTCTGTGATCCGCTGAAGCTACCCAGCCAGCAGTGGCGCTGTATTTGTTTATAATTTGCTCCAATGTAAGCTTATAATGCTGACGCACACCAATGTGCCATATTGGAATCGTCCATTAACCCATTTGTTTTATCTTTTCACCATACATTGTTGGCCTTACTCAAAAGTTCTCTTCAGTCCGATCCTTGCTTTTGCGAGGTACTGTGAAAACTGCGACACATCCAGTGAGCGCCTCGTCTCGTGACATGAGCACACGCCTGATATGAAAAGGGAAGCGGTACATGTATCTCACCTTTCCGAGACTTGCTCATATCCGCGATAAGGAGTGTATAACCAAATACTCTACTAGGAGAATATATTCTTCTCCGCGCATTTGTATAGGACAGGGCGCCTGCAGTGCTAGATTCCTTGGTTCCCTAGTGGTCGGGAAACACCGCGCCCGACATAGCGCAGGCGCATCGGATTGCCAACGAGGTTCCAACTACAAAAAACTTATCGGCGCCAAGGCCATTTGGTTTTCGCGGAAGAATGGTACATTTCCTAGTAAGAAATGTGGAAGAACGGATTCCAAGAATTTGGAAGAATTTGTCCCTACGCTGGGAGCACTAGGAGGTTGGACCACGTGAGACCCACGTGAGCAGATTAGGCTGGGACAGCCCCTGCAATACCCCCGTGAGCCCCACCTTGGTTATGCGAGGGCAAAGTTGGCGTCGCTGTGAGCAAACCGAGGGGACGTCCACTTGGGCTGCCGACGCATTAACCCCGTGCGTGCGACTTCGGCAACGCGTCGGCATGCGCAACATGGGCTGTCCTTGCAACGTCCCCGTGGGTTCCACCTCGGCAAATCGGGGGCAGAGTTAGAACAGAAGTGGCTCCCCGGGCGAAGCTCATGGGCATTCACAAATTCGGCTGCACGTACAATGCCCCCGTGGACAGTGCCATTGCTGTACGGGCTCGAAATTAGCACAGATGTGGGCCCTACGGCGACAACGCGTGTGCATGCCCAACTTGGGATGCTCTTGCGATGCCCCTGTGGGTCCCACCTCGGCTGCACGGGGGCATGGCTAGCACAGTCGCAGTCAGGTTCCAATGTCTGCCGATTGATGGCGACACATGTGAGGAAAATGTTCATTCTTTGACAATTTTTAAAGAAAGAAAACAAATTAACGCGTGCAGGCAAAGTTGTGTTTCAGACGCGACAAGGAACAACTGCCCCAAAATTTTGTTTACATATCTCGAAACGTTGTTTCACGGCCCATTTAAGTATGTTGTGAGTGATAAACACCAGGATGTGACTATTTGGAGCTGGAATGTCTACTCCCATAACTACCGCTATATCGAGCACTTGAGCGCTGCATCGGGAGTAGTTCAGACTCAGAGTCTCTTGATTAGTGTATAGTCCAGAGGGAACAAGTAAGCATTATACAGTATATCTAGACCATTTGGATACTGATAAAAGTGAAAACATAAACGAGACACTTTCTAGGTGCTTAGGATACTCAGAGCACGAGACATTTTATAGGCAATAGAGTACTCAAAAAAAAGAGAAGAAAATAGCACGAAGAGAACGACCCTGCGTGATTTTGACTGGATTAAATGCGAAAGTGTTCCGTAAGCTAAGAAAAAAAAGGATGCCTTTTTCTCCCACAATGTTTAAAGAAGTGAAACCGATAGCTGCGGAATGTTTGCGTAATGTGGGCAAAATAGTCTCGTCACGTACTCGAGGACGATACGTGAGGAAACTATTTCGCCCGCATTGCGAGAACGTGCTGCATTTATCACTTTTACTTCGTCGCACTCCGACTGGAAAGCCTGCAACGGCGCAAGCGAAGGCACAGGATTTCCAGGGGTTGTTGAGCGTTGAAAGAAGAGGGCAAAGCAGCCGACAGATGAGCCGGGAAACTGTGCGTCGCTCCGCTCTCCGTATGACGCACCACCTGGCGACACGCGGCGATATTTGTGGATTCAAGACACGTGCACGCAAATGCACGTCGCGACACGCACATAGTTGCTGGGCCACCAGTGGCACCGATCGTAGAGCGACTGGCAGTACTTCGCTTCAAAGCACCCTATTTATTCCCCAAAAAAGTAAATTAAAACATTCAGATTAAAAAATAAAACAAATATAACAGGCGCATACGTTTTTGTGCTACCATTACATTGCTAGTAAAGTAATGATGTCGAAGAAAATATTACCGCGAAGGGGTATATTCACGACATTAATAACGCTGCCTTTGCTTTCTTTCTACGCAATCACTAAATACAATAAACACTATAATATATACATATATCATATATATATATATATATATATATATATAATATATATATATATATATATATATCGAAATTGTTTTAATGAAAAATTGGCAAGACTATATAAGCATTATTTTAAAAATAGAAATGAAACGTGTCCATCTTTGCTGGAGACAGCTGGAGGCGCACGGCATGTCAGTCCTGAAGAAAACATACCGTAGAACGTATAGAGCCCCTGAACGCTGCTACGAAGTTCTAGACATAGGGGCCCAGACTGTACAAAAAGGCTAGCGCAAATCGCTTCTATGAGACGCGGCCAGTTTTCATGAGACACTTGGCGCTTTCGTTCCAAAGCACGCGGATATGTCTTATTTACTTTATTCCAAGGAAGTCAGACCAAATGCAATAATTATCAGGTGTTATAACCACGTCATTGAAATGAGCATTGGCAAAGCGCTATCCCCGAGCATCATAAAAACAATATGCATTGGAGTAAATACCCATCAACACAGTTTATAATACTAACTCAGCAGATAAATTCGAAAAAAGACAACACGTTGATTTGTCTCCCGATGGCATCGAATGGCTGGCTCGACAAACCTGACGAGGCCAAAGGTCTCGCGGTCACCAAGTGCACCGCCTTCGCATTCTTTTTACACTTCTCGTGTCAACTCCTTCACCGGATGTGGCAGTAACATTTCGGCAAACAGATTCGCCACCTTGGAATCAAACCGGTCAACCAATTTCCTCGGCGTCATACCGCCGCTTCTCGGCATCGTCGTTGCTGTTTGTCAGGACCCGCCTATGCTAGTTGAGATGGTGATTTCACAACGCAATGCCGTGTCACTCATGAAACTTTGAATAACTTTGCAGACGACTAGAACAGTCGCACGCGCGCATAAGCGCCTTCGTACTCACGCGCGCTTTGCTGGAGTGGTGACATCTCAGCCATTTTACCGCCCGAGTCACGCACCGAGTGCGCGAGAGCGTCACGCGCTGGCACATTCAGGGCAACAATGGATGTCTTCACCCTGAAACACACAGACATGTAGGCACCCTACGCGCGCAAATATCTGGACCGACCTGGGTCCCTAATCTGGACAGTTGGTAAAAAAAGTCGCCGAGAAATCTGGCTGCCGTGATTGGCCAACGCCGCACTTTAACATGGTGCAGGCCGATCAAAGCCGCCAGATTTCTCGCCGACTTTTTCGCCAAGTGTCAGGAGCGCCGAACCGAGAGGCGCCGCACCTCGAGGTGGTACGTCACAGTGACGTAGGAACGCCTCGCTTTCATCGCTCATGTGTTGTTCATTGACGAGAGGAGAGAGGACGCATTCAGACTAATGGGGCAAATTTAAGGGGAGTGCAAGGACGGCGGGCGTGAAGTGACGACTTTCGGGAGAATATATATTATGTTTTGAGTTGCCTTCGAGGCGTAGATATGTTATAGTGAAATCCAACGTGGTGGAAGTTTCTAAAACCCTCAATCATTACGCGTAGCGTCTGGATACTGCCAAGGTAGGATTTCGTTTAATGCGAATATTGTTTGAAAACACATATTTTAAAGTTATCGTCAGCAGTAGCAGGCTACGCTTCCTCGTCGTAGTTCCATTATCGGCGGAACGTCGAGGCTCACCTGTCTTCTCTTTATACGCGGCGCAGCCGATGAGAACACCTCGACTTCTCTTCCTCGCTCCATAAGGGAAAAAAAGAAGGATTTTGCTATCTCCGCTGCAACAACTGACACCGAAATCGCTCCAAAGTGTCACCGGTCAAGCTATTCGAGGTGAGAACCTCGCTAGGGGCGCTTCTGCTTTCCTTACTCTAGAGCCGTTTATACTGAGAGAGTTTGGCCAATCGGGCGGAGCTTGTTGCCCGCTAGAACCAGCGGATTTCGCGATAACACAAAATGGCGATACTTTCTGGTCTTCTTTATTCCTGGGAAATCGGGATAGAGTTTCTGTGAGTCAGAGCCACGAAATGGCGGACGGAAGTATTCATCCCCGGTTTTCAGACTACGCTGCTGTGGTTGCCAGACTCTCAAAATCTCCTTCAAGAAGTCCAAACTCTCTCAGAATAAACGGCTCTGCCTTACTCTGGGTTGTGCACATGCTACCCAGGCGGGTTATGTTTTAATTTTCATAGTGCATAGAAGCTTGGCATTGCACGTGCTTGCAACAGCTGAGGAAGTTGAAGTATCCTCACTCTGGGTTGTGAAAACAATTCCACCAGGCGGCGATTCCTAAACTTCTCGCCTAAAGCCCCTCTGATGTGTTTGCGTATGTCTTGCAAGTAGCGCCAAATGCGCAAGTGCACAAGGCCCGTGTCTCGAGATATTCTTGGAAGCAAATGGCGATGCAGCAGTGAAATACTGTAAGCGACTAACTTTTCGCGGGATCAATATTTCGCGATTTAGGTAAAAGCTGAAATTTTGGAATAATTCGCGGGTTCTAATTTTAACTACGCGGTGAAATCTCAATATAGATTCTAATGTGTTTACATTTTCTCGGAGTTCTTCGCGGGACATATTTTTTGCGAACTTGTAGGCGGTTCGCGAAACACGGGAAAATTAAGTCATTTACAGTAAGCAGTCCTTGGAATATAATGATTCGGAGAACGCGCTCGTGGCAACTGTCTTTCGCATTTCCAAAACTATGGTTGGCGCTACTTGTAAGCGCAAATTTTATCAAGAGACTTTAGTCTCGCCGCGAATCGCTTTAAAACAAATCTGGGTGGTTTCATGAGCGCATTCTTCAAAAGTTTGTTACTTCAATAACATATCATCCGTAGCTGTGACATTTTTTTTTTTGTCGTTTCAACATTAACAAATATTCCTTCCGTTCTCGTCTTATGAAACAGCCTATGTTTTATTTTGTAGATCAAAAACCGCATATGTATCCCTCACGAAACAGAGTGCAAACTTATATTCGATGATTTTATAGCAATACATTCGTAAAATTGTAAGGATATTTCTGATTTTACCTTATAAATACGTTATTGAATAGCATACTATTCGGTGAAGTTACTCAGGACCGATCACTCTCCTTGCTTAGCAATCGCCTAATTCCAGTGAGCACAAACCTACTTGTATGGCTTGTGCTCAGCGGCTGAGACCCACTAGCAAAAGTGGCTTTTAATATCTAGCATATCGGACGGCGGCAGGAGAGGCGCAGTTGATCAAATTTTCGACCCTACCTTCTTTTCTTTCGCTATCGTTGCTCTACAGTCAACGACACCGATACTAAGAGGTAGCACAGCGTGTGTATGCGATTAACAAGCTTCGCTCTACACTACCTGTTATAAAACATGACCTTTGGTTCAGTGCCTCAATAAATAAATCGAAGAAAAGTCCAATGCCGCGGTCGGGTCAACGGCTACCAGTGGTGTCGTTTTGGCTGCTCGTCGAAACCCAATGTTAATTTGTTTTGCGACGGCCGCTGTTAGTGCCCCTTTCCGGCGAAGTCCAGCGGCGTTCGTACTCAAAACCCCACATAACCACCGGCATCGCGCCCCCATCCCCTTGCCATTCTATCATTCTAGTAATTCATCGCAAAACACTATCTATCTATCTTTCTTGTCCCACTCCCTCGCCGCCGCCCACAGCGCCTCCATGCCCAAAACCCAACACTGCCATGGCTTCGGGGTTCTGGAAGGTTTCTCCGGGGCATATTCAAAAAAGGCTCACGCGCTTGCTTTAGTCCTCACTCTCCCCACCCTGGGAACCCTAGAACCTAAAAAAAAATATGTAGAAAGATATATAAAGACTACGCGATATTTCCTCTCCTGTTGGAGGAGCGGGAATGGCAAGCGTGTCATGCCGAGCAGGTGTGAAAGAGGGCCGCAGACTTGCGGCACTCAGACTACCACGCACCAGAGGCAGCGCGTGAATGCCATAGACCATATTGTCATCGACTAAATGCAAATTTACAATAACACGTCATTGATCAACCAACCAGCTGCTTCTGTTAATCGCAGCGCTTTTCGTGTGCGTTTTTCGAAATCTTAGTTTAATTTTTTTTAAGATCGGTTTGTTTGGGCCATGCAATCAGTGGCCTACAGCAGCCAAGTTCTGCGGCCCTTTGAAGATGCTCGTTTCGTTCCCAAGTGCACTTTAAGTGGAGTATAGGAAATGTAGTTCTTTGAGAGGACATATCCAATCAAAATTTGACGAAACCTTGTCTAATGTGTCTTGGCAAATTCGTTATGCACAGAACGTATATCGTTTTCCCGTTCCCCAGAAATGTATTCAGATATAAATAACCTGAAGCTTCAAAATGACCGCAAAAGCTTTATCATATTTAATAAAATCGGGGAGAAACATTATGTTTTTCGCACACCTCGAGCCTCAAAACTTTTATGTTATAGACCCCTTTCGAAATACTGCCCTCGCTTTGCAGCTGTGGAATCCCTGCACAATGGCGGACTAAAACCTCAACGTCACGGCACACATGTGGCAGAACACAACGATATGGTCTAAAACACGACCCCTCAAATACCAGCGTCAATTGGTTCTTCAGAAAATTGAACTTTTGTCGGACAATGACAAAAAGGATGCACTTAGACAAAAGTTTTCGTTCTGGAACTTTATCAGAAAAGGCTTCATGAATTTATCGGGTTGTTTTTGTTTTGAAATATCCCATGACACAGGTTTTACCGAAGATGGGGTTGCACTTCTCAGCGCCTGGACGCCCATCGCAACAGTTACAGTGTACCGCTAGGTTACCAAGCGGGGACTGTCTGTTAGCCAAAGCATGCTCTCTGACCCTATCATTAATACACCTCCCAGTCTGGCCAATGAAGAACCTTACCACATGACGGGATAATTTAGTACCTGGCACTAGTGGCGCACTCGCGGAACTTACTGACGAGTCGTTTTTTGCAGGTAACTGCGTGCACGGCCGATTCCTCTTCCGATATGTTTAACTTTTTGCACAGCGAAGAAAGTTTGATTGGGGCTAAAACAAATACCGGTATGTTAAAGCGATGGGCCACATTCTTCATGTTGTGGGACATATTGTGGATGTAGTCCAATACGAGAGGCTTATCCACCCTCCTGAGAGCCCAGTCGCACAGCATTTTGTTGAATTTTTCATCTTTTCGCTAACGTTTCGGAAACAACTCGAAGAACGTGCAGGGGGTACCCTGCCGCTTCAAGTATACTAAGTTGAGAATAAAAGCTGCTATTTCATACGGTGAGGTCAGGGTTTCTTCAGCGTGTCCTTCAGCCAAGCTGATGCGATGCCCCTTTTCACCAACTTAGAGCGCGCCGATCTAAACTTCAACATTCTTTCTTTTGGAACGGGGACCGTGCGCCGAGCAGGCATAATCTGCACTTAAATACAAACCCATATCCAAACACTGCAGCCAACCTCAAACCGAGGTCTCATGGGTGAATTTAAGCCGAAAGCATAGCTCGTGAACAGCTTTGAAAACCTCGTCATTGCTTGATCGTCCGTAATAACAGGTGGATCACACACACACACACACCAAATGACTGTCTAAATAACGAAAAGCTTTTACATGTTCCTTCTTTTGCAATTATTCAGATATGCTCGTAGCCATACGCAAGAAAAGTGTCATAAAGTAGCGGTGGGACTGCGGAACCGGTGCAAAGACCACGCACGGAGTAGCCGCACGTTTACTATGCTCGGAGTAGCCGCACGTTTATTATGACGTTTTTGACTCGCGATTGTGCGCGGCAGAGAGCTCGCCGTCCTAAGTCCGCGCTGCCCGCAAACGGGTTCGGTTGCTGGCTACTACACTACGTGTAGGTCATAGGGCGTACAGTACTCGGTATTGCTATACTCGCGCTTCACCTTCAGTCCGAGCGCAGCGATCGCCAGAGCCATCCCAGCCAACCCAGCGATGAGAGGTGTCTATGTGACCTTGAGCTCCCTATGTCGCTCTGCCCAACCGGCAGGTCACGTGATTTTCTCCCGGCGCTGGATCGGCTGGGAAAGTTCGTGGCGTCCACTGACGCTCCGGACTGGAAGGTCGGAACGGAGTATAGTAGCTGCTCGTATTGTCATGCGCTGACGGCACTTCAAGCAGCAATGCTCGAAACGACGGTACTGTTAGAGGCGGGGTTTGAGCCGCACGTCCGGGAGCTTCCTGGCTCGTGACGACGACCATTCCCCGAAGTGAAGAACCCAGGGGTCCAGTGGAGGTGGGAGAATTGGTAACGTAACGAACGGTTTAATTACATGGTTGCGATACAGTCGTCAAATCCGAGAGAACTCCTGAGCAGCCTCGCGCTCCGCCTTATATAGGGGTCCGTTTTCTCCCTCACTCCCCGCCAGGGCAGCAAGTGCGCAGCAGCAACCCGCCGTCAAGTGCGTCGTAGCAAAGTCCGCCGCGTCGTAGCCAGAAGTGCGTCGTAGCCATGGTCCTCCGCAATTAGGTCATGCCTCTCTCCCTTTCCTGAGCGCGCCAAGCCCCACGCACGCACACACGTCCCGTTGACGTCACGGACTCGTTGAGACCTGTCTCCGCAGTTAGGCCCGGCCTCTCTCCCCTTCCGGAGCGCACCAAGCCGCACGCACGCACACGTCCCGTTGACGTCACGGGCGCGTTGAGACCTGTCTCCGCAGGCGCAGACACGTAGGCGCCGGTTCCGTACTCGTCGGGACTCGTTTCGCGTAGGCCCCGTCCAGCAGGCGACGTTCCCGGACTGGTCATGACTCGTTTCCGCAGCGTTGAAACTCGGAAGAAGGTCGCCGAAGGTTCCATTCTTAACAGCCCCTCCGGGGCCAGGGAAACCTCGAAAGGCCGGTGGTACAATCGCTGGCCTGAAGAGGTGGGCTTGGAGTAGGCCTTGAGAAGACGCTGCAAGCACCCAACAAACTCCCAAACCTCTTACAACGGAGGCATTAGCGGAAACGTCCCACACAACACCACGCCACACAGCAGCCAAACGCTCGGAATTCGCCAGAGACCCGCCAGACTGGATTACGGATTACCATAATTTGCCAAAACAATGCGAATTGACCCGCTGTCGCCAAAACAAAACTCATTTTTCCAACGAGGTCACTATGAACAAAATACAAAAGACAAAAACTCTTCGCAATTTGTGAGGTCCTTTTGGGGTTTTAACGAAGTGCCCCCACTTAGATCCTCATTCCCGTGGATGACGAAGACCTCTGAGATCATCCCTACTGTTTTTCGTGATGCCAGAAAAATCTGCTCAACCCATCGGCATTGCCGTTAAATTTGCCTTTCCTTTTTCTTGCCCTGAAGTCGTAGTGATCGATTTTCACGTGATTTCTAGACGTGAAAATGCGGTCCTTATAGCGCCGATAAAACAATCCGCCTTTTTCATGCCCCGTCACATTGGTCCTAGCAATCTCCTGAGCTGTACCGCGAAACCCTGACACACTAGGGTCGCTCTTCTGCTCGACTGTCAAAGACACTCTGTCTACTCGTAGCAGAGGACCAAAGTTACGTGACGCCGGAGCTACGAGAGATCTTTCACTGATCCCGTCTTCCTCCGCCTTTTTCGCCGGCTCGTTGGGACGGCGTACACTTTCTAGTGCTACGAGGTCAGGCTGTTCTACAACCTGGTCCCTCTCATCCCGTTTCTCTGCCTCGAGCTCTGGGAGTGCCTGCTCCCCGACAGCTGCCTCTGGCTCTGGATCACTCGTCAACAAAGGGGCGAGCTGACGCGATTTGGACCTCGTACATGACTGAACTAGTCCTTCTCCCAGTTGTTGACCCCTCTCGCGCAGCAGGAATTCTGACCGGTTAGAAAACAAATAAGGATACTCCAACGGGACTGTTTGCGAGACAGCCGCCTCTGTCACTAGCTCTCCGAACGGGCCAGTTATCCTTACCGTCGCCATAGGCAGACAGACACTGTGCTTTTCGAGCAGCTGCTTGATCCAAACTACCTTTCCAGTAAAATCGGATGTCGTTACATACGACGGATGAACAACGTCCATCGTCGCTGCACTGTCACGAAGCACCCTGCACGGCTTTCCGTTTACCTGGAGCTCGTGAAGATAGGGACGAAGGAGCTCAGGTCCTCGTCACTACCGGTCACGGTCGAGAACACAACCCGCGGTTTCTTACATCTGGCCGCTGTGTGTCCCGGCTCCTGACAGTTGTAGCACAGGAACGGCTTCCTTGCCTCGAACTGCCCTGTTTGGCTTTTCCGCGCCTCGTCTCCGTTCGAGTGTTCTGCGCTCTTTTCTGGGACCTTTTGTCCTGCTTCGGGCTTCTCGGGCCCGTTTTCTCGCGAGCCGTTTCCCTGTCGGAAGGTCTTGCGCTGATCGCTCCGGCCGGGTTCGCTTTCCTCTCCGCTCAGCTTTCTACGCGTTGCGTACTCTTCGGCTAGCTCAGCGGCCCTTTCGACAGTGTCGACTCCTACCCTGTCCTGCACCCAGAGCTTGACTGACTGCGGAATGCTACGAAAGAACTGTTCGAGGCACACACACTCGACTACCTTGTCTCGGCTTTCGTACACTTCCTCGCTCTTCAACCATTCTATCAAATTGGTTTTAAGCCCGTAAGCGAATTCCGAGTAGCCCTCGCTGCTCTTTTTGGATGCGTTTCTAAACCTTTGACGGAACGCCTCGGCAGAAAGGCGGTACCGTTTCAAAAGGCTGGACTTCACCTTGTCGTAGTCGTCCGCGTCTCCAGCACTAAGGCGCGCGACAACCTCTGCAGCCTCACAGGGCAACAAAGTCAAAAGCCGTTGCGGCCACGTTTCTGGGGCGAAGCTCAACTTCTCACATGTCCTCTCAAAGTTAACTAAGAATAGGCCCACGTCTTCCCCAACTTTAAACGGCTGCATGAGCTTCTTCATTTGATACGACTCGGTCTCACTTGCTCGTACCGGAGCCCCAACTCTACTGTTTTGCGAGTTTAATCGCTGTTGTTCAATTTCGAGCTCTAGCCTTTTCAGCGCTCGCTCCTCTGTCGCAGCCTGCGCTCGTTCCTCTCTCGCTGCAGCCTGCTCTCGTTCTCGTTCCTCTCTCGCTGCAGCCTGCTCTCGTTCTCGTTCTCGTTCCTCTCTCGCTGCAGCCTGCTCTCGTTCTCGTTCCTCTCTCGCTGCAGTCTGCGCTCGTTCCTCTCTCGCTGCAGCCTGCTCTCCTGCCGCTCTCGCTGCCGTCTGCTCTCGTTCCTCTCTCGCTGCAGCCTGCTCTCGCTCCTCTCTCGCTGCAGCCTGCTCTCGTTCTCGTTCCTCTCTCCTAGCGTTCTGAAGCAGTTCCCACGCAATTTTAATTTCCTCTGCTTCTGCGCTCTCTGAAATCGCTTTACTAATCTCAGATTTCTTCATCTTTTGCTCCACCTCCACACCCAATTCTTCACATAAACAGAATAAATCTGTTCTCAGTAACCTCATTAGATCCATGATCGCTGCTCTTTAGCTTTGGCTTTGTTCTAAAACTTGTCGCGAAGTTGTACACAAACCCAGCGCACGAGTCAAAACCTAAGGATTCCCAGCAGTTCAAAATTAATTACCCATAATCTGAAGCCTGGCGAATCTCAAAGCAAAGTCCAAACGCTCACCCGCAGATGTAGCACGATGTCGCATGGTCCGATCCCAACCGCTGCCAACCAGTTGTTAGAGGCGGGGTTTATGCCGCACGTCCGGGAGCTTCCTGGCTCGTGACGACGACCATTCCCCGAAGTGAAGAACCCAGGGGTCCAGTGGAGGTGGGAGAATTGGTAACGTAACGAACGGTTTAATTACATGGTTGCGATACAGTCGTCAAATCCGAGAGAACTCCTGAGCAGACTCGCGCTCCGCCTTATATAGGGGTCCGTTTTCTCCCTCACTCCCCGCCAGGGCAGCAAGTGCGCAGCAGCAACCCGCCGTCAAGTGCGTCGTAGCAAAGTCCGCCGCGTCGTAGCCAGAAGTGCGTCGTAGCCATGGTCCTCCGCAATTAGGTCATGCCTCTCTCCCTTTCCTGAGCGCGCCAAGCCCCACGCACGCACACACGTCCCGTTGACGTCACGGACTCGTTGAGACCTGTCTCCGCAGTTAGGCCCGGCCTCTCTCCCCTTCCGGAGCGCACCAAGCCGCACGCACGCACACACGTCCCGTTGACGTCACGGGCGCGTTGAGACCTGTCTCCGCAGGCGCAGACACGTAGGCGCCGGTTCCGTACTCGTCGGGACTCGTTTCGCGTAGGCCCCGTCCAGCAGGCGACGTTCCCGGACTGGTCATGACTCGTTTCCGCAGCGTTGAAACTCGGAAGAAGGTCGCCGAAGGTTCCATTCTTAACAGTACCCATGACCGTGAAGTCCTTGAAGTCACGAGCGTGACTCGCATTGAGCTTCTCACTGGCCGATTTTGAAGCGAGAGGTAGAGAGCTCCTAGACAACATCATTTCCTTTCCGTACTTTCGGGACGCGCCGCAGCACTCAAAAATACTTCCTTAACACACGCGCGTTCGTTTACTTCTAATATATACAATTATTTAATGCTTCGGTTGTACGAATCAGCGTAGTTCCTTCTTATTATATAATCAGTCTTCGCACCGAGAAATATAATTTTGCCTTAATTTAAATAATTTAATCTATTTTTCTCCACACCACAGAAAAATGTGGAGAAAAAAAAGCACTTATTTTTTTTTTCATTTTGTAAGTTCGTTTTTTGAAATTTTGATGCAATGCTTCCGCAACTTACGGGCACCTCCGTGGTAAATCGTATCGCGTAACCAAATCAATTGGCGACGAGATGTTGTTTGTGGCGCCACCTTGCGGCCGTTCCCCTGTAACGCAGCTTGTAGGATGCGAGCAGACGACGCGCTGTGTCAAAGCACGGAGTGACTATGTTTATTCGCACCTGTGACAATTAAAACGGTTTATTTATCAAAGAACCATTTTAGCACCTTAGTATACTAGAAAACGTTGTCCGGTATCCCGATCTGTGACAAAAAATAAGCGGCCCGCATTTGTCCCAACACCACTTACCGCTTCTAGTGGTGGGGGTTGAAATTTTCCGCCGCGGCGCAGGGTAGAGTGCAGTTTCTGGCTTGATTCCCGAATGTTCGGTGGTACCAGCACACTCTTGGATGCGGTGAGTTGGATCGTTGACGAAGATTGGTGCTGTCACCGCGTCTTCGCGACGACGAGCGAGAGCGCAGCGAGATTGCTGATATGTCGTTTCTCAGGTCCGCCAGCTGTCGACAGAACATGTCTCGAAGTTCGTTCAACTCCGAGGAGTGGCTGGAAACTGCCGACGTCATAACCGGTCTTGAGGGTTCTTGCGGCTGTTGGAGCTGCGCTACCGTTGGTGTAGCCACATCCATGACGGAATCCGCCAGTTGTGCCAGGGCGGCCAATTGGAGATCCGGCGCCGTCGCTAACACCATGCGAACGTTAGTTGGCAACCGTTGAAGGAAAAGCTCTTTCAACAACGAAGTGTCAAACGACGAGGCCCTTTCGCCAAGGAGTTGTTGCAGGCGTCTAAGCAATTGTGATGGTTTGCGATCGCCGAGCTCTTCGCTAGTTAAAGTTGCTGTAGCCGGCGCTGTTCGGATTCTGAGGTGCGTTTCACCAGTTCTTTCTTCAAGATGGTGTAAGGATCCGTTGCTGGCGGGGTGAGGATCAAATCCCGCACTTCAGTCGCAATTTCCGGTGGAAGCGCGGCGACCACGTGATGGAACATGCGGATTTCAGAAGTAATCCTATATGTGCAGAATTGGCTCTCAATTTGAGCGAACCATACTTCCGGATCGGCGGTCCAATATTTTGGAAGACGTAGGTGCACCGATGAGAGATCGGCTGAGGCGGAGTCTCCGTTGTTGGCCATGATGGTCGGTTGAAGGTGAAACGGTTCTGCTCCGGGTCACCACTTATAAAATATTTAATATACACAAAACGAGAAGGAGCCAGCTACCGTTGACCGTTGCCGCCGACCCGATTAGCATCGAATTCCTCGCGCCTCTTTGCGCTCGCGCTTATTGACCACTGGGCTTCTTCGTCTTCTTTGCTTGTCGCTATAGATAGATAGATAGATTGATTGATTGTTTGATTGATTGCTTGATTGATTGAATAAAATATGTACCTCGAGGTTTTTGTTGTTTTTGCATTAGAACAACTTTACAAATGTTCGAAAAGAAGACTGGAGCTTGACAACACAACATGCGCGGCGTGCGTCAGCGCTATTAGCGGCGAGAGGTTTTGGTGGCGCACTCCTATGGTTTCTCTCGTGACGTCATTACCTTGCGAGGCAACAAGTTCGACGGTATTTGTAATTCGTGATGGTGGAAGCTCAAAATCATCGCGCTCTCAAAGGCGAATAGCTCGCCAACACCGTCAAAATTAAAGTTCTTGCATTCCTCTTATTTCTGTCGATAAGAAAACCTTTGCTGACGTCATAGTCAGCATTTGGCCAATCCTGGAAGGCCGACCACAGCGACGCTTTCGATCGCGCACGTCGCCAATACAGCCTCTCTGACTTGTGTTTTTTTTTCTCGGATCTATGGAAGCTGTTCTAGAAAAGGTTTTGCATTCATGCAGAGTAAATGACGTCGCTGTCTTCTTAGTTGTGCGCGCAGCTGTGCGCACATATTGCGTTGGCAAAGCGCCGCACGCTTCAGCTCCGACTGAGCTTGCCAATGGCGACGCTTCCATCGAAGTGCTCAAGACTCGACAGTTCCTGCCGAGCAAATGCTCGGCAGCAACTGACGCTTAGCTCCTTTAGAATCAAATATGCGCCAAAGAAGTTTGTCGACATTGCGACTTCTACTTGAAAAAAGCAGAAATCTCTAAAGATCCTTAACACTGTCACGGTCACGACCTGGAAAAATTAGGCGACTGATTAATTTCTTATATCCTAGCATTATTAAGAATTGTTTTACAAGTCCAAATTCGCTCAGTCAGAAGCGCATAACGCATCATGCGCATTTGGGTCCGCAAACAATTAAACATGCAAACGGTAGTAATTCATTGTAGGTGCTTTCTTCCTTTTCTGGGACTCTGAAGTGCCACCGACTTACTAGATTCAACACTTCGCCGCGAGGGGTCTCTCACGTTTCGCGTCGACCGGGTGAATAAGAAGGGATTAAGTTGAATCTACTCCGGAAGCCAGCCACCACTTCTTCCTGAAAGTTATTTTGAAGAAGTGTTCGTTTACTGGTTTGCAAAACTAGAAAAGAAATGAACTCGGATCTAATAAGTGATCGGCCCTCACAGAACATATTGGAACCAACAGGATACACGGAGTCGCTTCTCACTGACGTGTCTACTGCGCACGAGAAGTTCTTGAAGTTCTGATTTTTCTGTTTTCACTTTCATTAAACATTCCATTCTTAGATTATTTTGTCCGAATTATAATAAAATATACACCCTATTTGTCGCAGTAGATGCTGTAGTGGGATTAAACTCTGGATACTCTATTTTACTCATCGAGCTTTTTGCAGTGGGGTAGAGGGCAACTACATCACCATCTGTGCGCTTCAAAACCTCAGCGCCAAATGTGTTTGCTGTCACGACTACGCGTGCCACGTGCGGTTTCAAACTTTGGTAAAACATCCTGCTGCAAATATCACTTCATCAAATAAACACAACGCGTGAAACGCTCTGCTTCGCATTAGCCAAACAGTGCATGAAGTGAGCTGACGAGCCGACGGGATCCAAGATATGCGCGGTCTGTCCCAGTTGAAGTCACTGGATCCTGGGAAAGTAGCGCCAAGCTCCCCGTGTGTCCGAAAAATATTGGTCCGTGAAATGAGCGATTTCTCCTTGACCTCTCGGTTCTTGGTGAGCCGATCTAAATTGGCTGGTGACGGATACATTTATGGAGTCGTTTTTTGTATACTGAGATTTTGCAAACCACACACCGGCAAAGTAAGCTTACACCTTCGTACCACCACCAGATGCTGTGTCGGTGCTTGGAGGCACTGAAAAATAATTTTACTGTTTTGAAATACGCAAGAAGAACAATTTAATTATAAGAGATCCATGGATATGGGCATGATTAATAAGTTGATTGCATGCACAGTGCCAAAGACTCTTATAGTGGCGAGGAACGCTTCCAGTACGATGATGCTCCGTGTGGTGCGGTAAGCGTTGAAGTGAACTTTGGGGGAAAAGAGTCTGATGCTCCGTGGGACTTGGCGCGACTGGTTTAGAACGACCCTCTGGAAGCTTCGAAGATTTAAATGGAGCAAGATGGCGATTGCCATGGCAGCGAAGACCGATTAGCCAATCGCCTTCCGAGGTTTTGGTCGTCTGTATGTTAGTATCCGTTTGTGTCCGGCTAGCAGGTAAGGAAGGCAATGACGCTGCTTTCCTAGGATCCAGTGGTTTTAGTCCTAGTCTGTCCTACCCTTCACGTCACAAACGATGATGATGATAGATAGAGAAGTGCCCTTGTAGTTCGCACACGCCGCCAATCAATCTCTAGCAAGATCGAAGCAATCATAGTGCCGTATTACCGTGCAAAGCAGCTTGGGAACCCCTTGGGCATAGTTTCAGTTTATATTTGACAACCTCACTTCACGACGTCCCGTCACGACCAAACGCAGTTCTTGCATTTTCGAATATGGTACCTTCCTTAAATTAATTACATTGTAAGTGTCGCCTACCAATACAGAAAAAGTGCCGAGGCACGTGTTTCAGGAGCTCCCAAAGTGACAAAATTTGTGCACCTTTAAACAGGACTACGAAGGCACATGAAAGAATGAGTATCTTGGATCGGTCATTATCTTCCATCTTCTGCTCAATTGGCTTCTTAAATTAGTACTGAGCCGGGAGGATAATGCTGCACTCTGATGTGGCATCTAGACCGCCAGAAAGGTATGGTACGCGGTCGGACCAACGCCTACTTCTCGCTAAGGCTAGGCATAGGTTCCTACAGGCGCTGCCGGTCTATGTTTAAACGGGGTATTTCACAAAGATTAATAAGATGCGGTTCAAGTGATCGCGGACTTTTTACAGCGGAGCTGCCAATAGCTATACTCTGTTTCACCTTGTGTTGTACCGCAGGAAAGGCTACAAGCGCGAGCTCCTTGCTCTAGGGCACATCTCGCCGGCACCAGCTCTCGTGCACCAAGGGCAGCTGCCAACGCTATGAGCTCGCGCTTCTAGCCTTTTCTGTGATACAACATAAGGTGAAACGGAGTATAGTTTTCCCAGGATCGTGTCCGCCAGCAAACAAATGTCGACACAACTCTCTGGACAGCTACCGACATCTATCTAGCTTGCCGACTTGCGGCCGGCCATTACTTCATTCCCACCATAGTACTGCTTCGCTGGTCTCTCTTCTTCACCGAGTGGAAAGGCTGACAGGTTTCAGCAGCTGCACATTTTGGAGACCGTTATGTACCTAGTTATTTGTTTTTTCATGTAGTGCTGAGATGCACAACTTGGTCAACTAGGCAGTCGACATCGAAACCATGCTAGTCTTCGATTTCGCCAAAGAGGTACCACGGTAACCATAGTACAACGCGCGCAGGGCGCATGCAGAGATTCATGGATACTGTAAACGACTAAACTTTCGCAGGGACCTAATTTTCGCGAATTTCGCGATTGGCCTACAATTCGACGAGAAATACGTCCCGCGAACAATTGAGGCAATATGTGAACGTTACGAAAGCTACACTCGATTTCGCCGAAGATTGGAACCGCGAATAATTTCAAATTTTCAGCTTTGGCCACGATTCGCGAAAGTGTGAGCCCGCGAAGATTAATTCGTTGTACTAATATTCTATTTATGCGGTTACTTTGAAGGCTTCCCTCAGATTCGTGGCACGCGATACATAGCAAAAGACAAAAAAGAAGTCGCCGGGAAAAACATATGTTTTGGCACTTCATCGGGTAAGAATTAACTGCATCATGTGAGTATACATTTTAGAAGACTGCCGTATGTTCCAGTTGATAAATTACTATGCTTTCAAGTTCTGAATGTTACATCATGGGCTCGGAATTAAGACCAAAACAGGTTGTTCTGACTTAATAAATCTGTGCCCCTTAGAATGGCTTTAATTATGCGATCTCATAAAATTTGATCGCTCTACAAAGTATTCACCCATCTTATTGACAGATGTTGAATTCGTTCATTCGAATCAAGTTCCAGGATCGATTGAGAAAATGAAACCCGATTCGTCTGCCCGAATAAATAAAGAACGCGTTGGAGAAAGCTGAAACTCCATTAGAATATGACGCTAACGGTGGGTATGGGATGTGAAGGGTTTCGAACATCAGGCTACCTGGATAATAGGTTAAAATTGAAGATATCTATGTCTCATGATCTGCACTTGGTGCCTAAACTTGTTGGTCTACGCTCATAATTCAGAATGGACCTGTTTCCCAGTTAATGTTCCTGAGTTATTTTTCTTTAGATTCTTTTTTCCCCGCTAAGTTCTGTAGCCAGGTGCTAGGGCCCAATCAAAAGACGGTTTCGTATTTTTTGCGCTAGCTCCTCTGACTTTTTCTGCCTGTAATATGTGAATTCATTCTTTGTGTGCCAAAGTCCGCCAAAGTCCTAGGTTTGTCAATACAGAAATTATTGTGGACGTTTGTGACATTTAATTCAGTTAAAGTGACACATCTTCCTTTCGGACAACGGAATTTTTAGTGAAATAAATGAATCTAACGTCCACACTATTTTTCTTTTGAAATTGCGTTTAGGTTGTCGTCGGCTTATGAAGAAATGTTGTCTCTCCTTTCTATCTTTTGATTCAAGTACTGTCATTATTTGAAACTTCCGCTTCGGATTCCCAATGCTAGCGTTATGCATTCAGAGAGCTTCAGGTTTCTGCAATGCATAGTTTATTTATGCGTGCATAAAAAACCAGCTATTTTCTCGATCGATCCCTGTATATGAGGAGATATTGAAGGCGTCATTGACTAGCACCACCTTTTCAGTCGCCCGTTGGTTCTGAAAAAATATCACTGTTCACATTATAAAATAATTACCAAGTCAATACAATACTTTTATGTGAAGTTCATCAGTACAAATGAGCCTCATTTGTTTCGTTCTCACTCGATCTTCTACAGTGAAGCGGTGAAACCTAGTGTTAGCGTTATCGCCGCGAAATACCGCGCAGTGAATTTTATGGATGATGATAGATTTGACGGCAAGCATTAAGGTTGGTTCACACACGTCCAAACACCTAGCATTGACTCTGACTCGACAGGTTTAAGCCGCAAACGACAGTCATCGCTGCTGCGCGGCCAGTCGTGAGCAGTCGCAAGCGGTTTTTCTGTCGCACTCAGTTGTGGTCGGGCGCAAGTGTGTGAACCAGTCTTTATTGCTGACGTCTCTCCCTGCCTAATATAAGACGTTCAGTTGAGATAAGACGCATATCACTCACACTTGGAATTACCTATACATGTCAAATCTAAGTGCGCACATTCGCTCCTCCTTAAACAATTAGCAGCCTATCATTTTCAGAGAGCGCGCCACCTCGTGAAGGAACTATAAATTGATGACTCTTGAACCCTGGTACAATACACGCTGGGTTAGTTTCACCTTAGAGTGGGAGCTGAGCACCCGCTTTGTTTTGTGATTTTAATGCGTTCCAGCAGCAGGGAATAGAGCGCCTACGAAAACTCTCAAGTGCTAATGCCGGAATGCTTCGGTGCATTGCCCTCTTATATGTTTTACCCTTGACGTCACGCGTAGGATTTGCCTCGCTGTGGCGTCACCAGTTGTAACCCAGGCTTCTAATCATCTGTTGCGACAAGCTCTAAGGTGATTTTACGTTTAAAGTGGCAGTGCAACGATATTAAGTTTGAAGGTTTCTCAATTCACACAAGCTTACGGGCACTAGTGGGACCGAAGTATACTCGGACGCAACGCCACTCACCAAGAAGCCTCTTGGGCGCCGAGAAATATCAAGGATAAAAAACGTCGTTTACTTTTAGCGTCTTCGCAAAAGTTTGTGACGAAGCTGCGGGGATCGCATATGTTGCCGATGCAAACACAATGATTCCCAGAATATTTTTATTAAGTTTTGCGGTCACCGGGGGGGGGGGGGGGGCGATTTTCAAAGTGCTGCTTATACAGTGGAAAACAAATTGCGTTGTGTGTATGTTTACACAACCTAAACCTTGGTCTGCGTCAACGGGCGACGAGTCTCCCAGTTGTAGATGAGAAATTTAGCCAGTTCAGTACAACCGCTAGCCTGGGGTCTTTAACGTGCGTCACGCAGTAGTGATGCACGACCGTATGCCGGTACGATGCTCATCCAGACCATAACGGGCAGAGGTGGAAATTGAACCCAGGATCCTGGGTTCAGCAGCGCGAGCTTTCGCTCCACGCGCCCTATATATCCCCTATACATTGGACACGAACAAAACGAGAGCACTTGATTTGGGATCGTGACAATCAATTCTTAGACATGCAATCGGTTAGTGGTTCGCGCTCAATCACTGCGATGATGGGAATAGCTGAATCTTAACA
>JAZHYW010025482.1:0-40658 GCA_037355805.1 Ixodes ricinus | reverse complement strand
AAAGTTACTTGATTAGGAAATGCATTTCAGAAAAATAATAATTGCAATCCACAAAATGTGTGGTTTTATGTGAAGTAGAATACCCATAGTGCAAGTTAAGGTAAAAATTAATTGTGAAAAAATTAAATTCTAGAGAAAAACAAACAATAACACTCAAAAAGAGCAAACAATTTTAACAAATTCCTGCGTTTTAAAATATTCAGTTTTTGTCGTGAAGAATTTAGTTTTTTCAGACTATGAGTACCTTAACTTGTTCCTCAGGAAATTTCAGTCCAGGACACCACTGAGTGAAATCTTTACACTTTCAAAATTTCAAATGATACATTTCCTGCCAAAAAGTGAAACTGAGAAAAATGCATTTGAAGTTTCAACTTTAGGTTTCTTTCTTTTCTGTGGCTCCGAGGTAGGCAAAATTCACCTGGAGAATTGTTAGCACCTTCCTCTTTGAGACTTCGTTGTTCCCCTGGTAATAGCTATCAATTTGTGTCGTATTGTAGGCAAGCTAACTTTTGTAGCAGGCATTACCTAACAGATAAACTGGTAAGAACTAAGAGGCAAATCATACTAAGGAAGAGCAGCAAAGCAGGAATAGGATTTGAAGTAGAAGATATTGTGAAAAGGTGTTACTGAAGATGAAACAATATCACAGCACCGCGGCTGGACCAGTCGTAAACCCTGTTGTGGGTTTCAACCAACTAGATTGCTGATACCAAACTTTCTGAATTTTTAAATTTGGAAAGCTTCTACGGGCTAAATCCAGAGTAAATGGTGCTTCCAATGAAGGTGAGATGTTCTGGCTATGTTAAGAAAATAAATAAAACAGCGCTAAAAAAAAACAACAGAAAAACAACTTTCTTTTTGCTGACTTGGAGGGCTGCCGGCCGACATGTCGAAAATAATTTATTGTGAAATAAATCCTGCATGTTTATAAATAAAAGTGTCCGAAACCATTCTTTGGAAGCTAATTAACATATCATTAAAAAAGTTTTTTCTGGACGTTTTTGCCGTTTTGGGGTCTAAACATATGCTTGCATTGCGAAATGTCACAACTCAGACTGCGTTTTTTGGTGTAAACATATGTCCGGCATTGTCATTCGCTGAGTTCGCTTCCGTAAGTTGCGGTGATTGGCTCTCAGAGTGTAGTGCGGGAGAGTTCACGCGCTTTGAGTCTAATTTTTGATTTTCGTAATGAGGCCTCTACCAAACGGTAGTGGCCTTCCAAAAATTGGCCTATAGGCTCATTGGAGTGCCCCTCCCCACGGTAATCTTTAGTAAAAGGCGAAAGATTAAGTCGTCATAATGAGGAGAGGCCTGAGCGTTGATTCACAAACTGTTGGAAAAGCAGAACCCACTCGACACGTGCGACCTGTACTCCGCAGTGATGCGGTCGCAAATGTAGACTTTATTGCTTTTATTTAATATATAAAGTCGCCAAATAACTAACACGTGCCTTTCATTCACAGCTTGGACACTATCTCTTAAAAGTAATATAATAGTGCACAACACTACATCTTTCTATTCGGCTTTTACTCAAAGCGAGAAGAAACGAAGCCACGTCTACGTCATCATCATCATCGTCGGGGCTTCGCGCATGGCTTCGCCGCTTCGTTCGGCTGGGGAACATTGCGGGTCTAAATATCCCCACGTCCCCAGAATGTCCCCGTTTGTCCCTACCTTAGTATATACGTTGCCTGGTATGCGAAATGTATATGTCTGTATGATTCATTTGATTATGATTTATTTTTTACGGAGTTTTCTATTTCCAGCTTATTTGGACAAATTTGCACTATTGCACTGCACGGGCCCGGCCAACCCAAAAGCTTGGGCCCGATTGGGCCGGGTTGTACACATTCGTCTCGGGACCGGACGGGGCCGGCCCGAGACCGATCCTAAGATTTTGTTCTCCAATTACTTGCTTTATGTTTTTTTTTAATATGTTTGTTGTATAACATATTGCAATCTACATGACGTGTATACCGCTTCGACAATACTTTTGATGCATTCAACAAAGGCTACACCTAACTACGGACAAGGAGCACGGTTACTTAAGTCATAAAATATTAAAAAAAAAACTAAGTTTCAACGTTTTGCTTTCCCCCCCCTCCCTTATACTCACAGTCGATGGACATCCTAGATAAAAAAAAAAAGCTTATCGTCGGGGCGTGGTGAGAAAGGTGTTTAGTAACTTAGCCAATCGTGGACGATGGCACAAATCTGTCGCAAAATCAAAACTCGCTCATACATCCCTACAACGCAAAAAAAAAAAAAAAGAACCGTTACGAATGTTTTTATCAGTAGAAACATGCCCCTATAGGTACATCGGGGCCCTCGTTCGGGAAATCACGTCATCAGTCAGCTGAGCTGATAAGCTTCCTCGCCCTTTCGCCCGAGGATCTTTCATTCTTTCCTCTTACATCTTTCCCTCTTACATCTGTAGCTCTCAGTCACGTGGATTCCGTATCTAGTATTCGGGACAAAAAATAATAAAACATTTCAACCCGGAATATGCGTGAAAATAGAGGCGAGGCAAAACAAGAATGTGTGACAATCACGCATTTTTCGTAAACACCTTCCAGAGGCGTGGAGAGACCAAAGGGATGTGTTACTGCATCGTTTACCGCATCTCAATGAGGCCGCGCCTCATTAAAAACCTCGAAGTGTTGCGGCTTTCACTCAGAAAAGTTCTGCAGTCGTACGAAGCGCTTCTTTCCTTTCTAATAACTTCGGTGCGATGTTATATCAGTAAAATAAGTGATTCAGACGAGCCTCTTTCGTCGGCTTCACGATGTCGACAAGAACGAGAGATTCCATAATCCATATATTATAAACCCCTATTAAGATAGATTGATCTAACGATTTTAGGAGAAGTCCTCGAAGGGGAGAAGATTTACCTAAGAATAAATTGACTTCCGCCTGTGGGAACCTCCCCTAAAACTCTTTATATCAAATCATTCGCGACTGACTGATCTCACCCTTGGTGTGGTTGTGATCGAGACTGGTGGCAGCTGAATCAACACCCGTTCCTCGACTCACTGCCAGCTCCTGATTAGATCAGTTGGTAGAGCGCTCCGCTAGTCTTGTAGCGTCCACGCCCTTTCCCTCACTATGTCTGATCAAGTGACGTCAGTGCAAGCTATGAATACGTACCGTTCCCAGCATTCCTGTCGGCACGGCGGACACTGTGCTGCACGTTTCGTTGTGGCACATTTTTTTTATTCCATTAGTTTTATGTCACTAATCTTGTATGAAGACACCTTAGACTGGACAAAGCGTCACGCCATCTGCGAAATAAAGCATTGCAGAAGCAATGCGCAATAAATACGCGATAAAAGAGTGACTGGCCGGCTCCTCGCCTCATTTCTATCACCGTGTACTGAAGATGCCACATGTATGGGCGGCGAAACGTCCACACCTTTGTTGATGTATTTCTTGCAATAAAATAAACGTTTTTAATTGGCGCGATAATTGGAGGAATGGGGTCCTTGTTCGATGGTGCCTGGACAGGGCGAAGGGACGACGGGGTTCTCGCTGGGAAGTTCGACTTGGTACACGCCCGAGGCCTCGTCGACCAGTTCCGGGGTCCAGCCGGCCGTTCTGAGTCTGGACGACCCCGTCATCGGAAACTGGAGGAAGAAGAGCAACATCGTCCTTAGGAGGTCGGTAAAACACATTCCCGGAAAGGAGAAAAAAAAAAAAAAGAAGAAACGGAATTGAAATAAACTGGCAGGCTAGTTATATTCACAAAGGGGGAGAAAAAAACAACAACAGCGTATAATACAAAGGTAGAAGTACACAGCGCTTGTCCTGCGTACTTCTACTAACTAGTCCTGTGTACTTTTTGTTACTGGTACTTGAACTTGTCCTGTGTACTTCTCCTAGTCATTGTACTGGTCCTGTGTACAAAAGGTTCTGCTCTCTACTTTTCCTACTCCGTGTCTTTTGCGCTGTGTTTTTTTTTTCGATGGGGAAAATAAAACAGAAGGCGAGAAGAGTAATATATATCTTTTATTTAGATATACCTTTATTATCATACGGCCTAGGGAACGTGTTCAAACCCAGTGTGTTATGTCCTTGTTCTCACCTCGAGAGCTAATATATTCTTCGAGAGCTTAACAAACGCCGGGCTTGGGGCGATCCCGAGCATCTAATTGTCGCCCCACAGCCAATGAGATGGAGGCATTAGCCATTGAGAGCGCCGAAGAACCAATCACAGGGCGTGCACATAATAAGCCAGGCCCTGAGAAGAGTTAAATAAAATTACTTTCCTAACGTCTTTCTTTTTTTTTCGTTTGTGCACGTGTTTTATTCCTTGCGTAGAAAAATCGATGCTGTGTCCAAATATGCCCGTGGCTAGTAACAGAGTTTTTCGAGCGTAATTATGGTCTATAATGTTCCTTTGGAATACAAGTGTAGGAACCTCGGAAACCTCGCTTTGTTCCCCAAACCTCAGGTCGAACACAGCCCTGTCCAAGTGTCTTCGGGAGTTGCCCCGCGCATCGCAGCTTAAGCATCAGGACCCCGTGATCGTCGTGTTTGGAGGAATGAACCCCGATGAGCCTCTCAGGGAAGATCTTGGTGAGTTGGTTTTAATACATCTTTTCGCATGTTCTTTTTTTTTCACATGTTATAGAGTTTAGTTTCTGGAGTTCAGGTCCCTGGTTGTATAACAATTTTTTTTTCAAATACTCGCGATAACGATATAAATTTCATAAAAAAAATGTATGTCATACTTTGTCTTAGTATAAAGTTAGCTGCAATACTGACAACCGCGAAATCTATATATGACCCATTTATCAGATGCCAGAAATGCGCCACCTGCTCTTGCGCTCCGCAATGTCACGTGACACTGCCTATACTATCCTGCAGGTTAAAGAAAGCGGGACATACTCGTACGGAAACCACCAAAAACAGAGACAGAGTAACGCAAAAAAAAAAAGGCTCGGAGGTTGTGTACGCGTTTACAGTGTCGCTCAGATATAATTCAAATGACACCCAGCGTTTTTTTTTTTTTTTTTTGGGGGGGGGGGGGTTTGATGAAAACGGGCGAGCTTGCTAATCAATCACTTGTGTTTTGCACACCTATAGGTTCCGCGGTGTTTCGCTACTTGCCCGAAGAAGACACGTGGGAACTTTGCGGCCACATGCCTCAGGCCAAAAGTTACCACGCATCCGTCGCCGTCGAAGACAGCGTGTACATAATAGGTGAGCGGACCGGCGAATCGTTGGCCTATAAACATTCAAAAAGGGATGCGACACGACATGTTTTCATGATGTGCGAGGCCGATCGCATCTTGTAACACCGGCCCATTATACCAAGGAGATTGTCCGGCGGAGCCATCTGCCACAGCTCAGAGAGGCGACGATCCTCACCACAAACCACAAATACTGGACGAGTTTCCCGCATCTTACGGTCGCTCCGTAGAGATCATAAAATGCTCGGGAGTATCACACCATAGCACAGTCGGTTTTCTCCCTTCAGCTGTCGCCATTTCTGTTCAATGTCTTGAGGTGGGAGTCGTGGGACGCAGTTTGTCGCCTCACGGCTTTACGCACGGTGACCCCTAGTCCTTGAAACCTTCCGCCATCTTTCGACTTCGTTTTGTGTTTTGCTGTACGTGACATTGCATGACAATGGGTCACACAGAAGACGCGAAGCGAGGAATTTTTGTTTTAGTAGCTGTATAGAACTCGAAGTCCGTCCTACATTTAACGGTTTGCACCGGAGGGCTGCAGGGAAGCAGTGAAGTTGACCGTTAGTCGATGCCAAAAGTCTCCTGTAAGTTGCGGGGGTTCTTGTATACAAACGGTGGTAAGTGGGCGTCATATTACATGCGCACAAAACCAACTTGATTAAAACGTATGTGTAACCCAGCACGTCCCTCAGGAAACAAAACCGACCAACAACGTGAATCCCGATTATTTTTTCTCGCCAAGAATCAATAGTGTCCTGAAACATCCGCCATCTTGCACCACACGAAATCTCCATAATTACTCACAACACAGTTTTTTTTTTAGATTGTTACTTAGCAAAACTTGAATGGGGAAGATCCTAACATTTCTGATTACAAGATGGAGTGCTCATGATTGTGTTTTCACCAACGCCATGAGCTATGGCGAGGGGTCTCAAACCACCCTTCAAAATCGGCGGGGGTCCGAGACCCTCCCACCGAGACCGTTAGTTACGTCAACTCTCTCGTAGGTGGATACACGTTGGAGTCGACGTTTGACGCTGAACCTTCGGCTAGCGCGTCCTGTTTCCGACTCGACGTCCTCGCGATGTCCTGGGAAACTGTGGCACCGCTGAACCGGGCCAGGGCTTGTCACGTGGCGGTGACTGCGCAGGGGCGCATCTACGTGGCCGGCGGCAAAGACAAGAAAGGCAGGTGGGTCATCGCCACCGAAAGTCAGCAACCTAAAGATGCGTAATATCCTTACCCCCTCCCCCCTTTTTTCGATAAAAAACAAATAAAAAATGACGGCGACATGTTTTTGCTTAGGCTATTTCTGCATGTCATCATCTTTGTGTGTCTGCCAGACGCTTTCGAACGGCGTCGGGCATTCCGGCCGTTTTGACGTCTTCGCGTGCTTCTCGCCTCTTCCTCACTTTCTCCCCACATAGCGAGAGTTCAGTTCAGTGTGCGCGGCGCGAAGATGGGCCTGTTGCACTCGGCCAGGGGGCGCGAGCGCGTCCAGAAGACGCGACCATGTAATGTTGGCTTTGGCGTCTGCGCAAGACGCGGACCATAAAAGCGGCGGTTTATATCTTTCGATGACGCACGAGCCACGTTCGAATGCCAGCGTCTCCCATCGTCTGTTCATCCGCGTAAAACAAAATAAAATCATCCGAAAATGTACAGCTCGCTGCCTTAGAGGCCCATTGAAACGCCAAGGATTCGCGCCTTTCAGCGGTTTTTTATTCATAGTTTCTTTCATCGCCTTTCAAGCAACTTGAGTGAGTGACGACCAATTCGCGCTTTCCACTTCTTCTACCCTGTCCACCCTTGCCCATATGCGGCTCTGCCCTTGCCTATTTCCTCCTCCCCAGGGTGAGGAGAATCTTGTGCCTTGTAAAATCTCGCGTGTCTGGTCGTCGGCCTTTAAAAACGTGCAATCGAAACGCGACCTAAAAGTATTCGATTTTGCTCGCGAGGCGCTGCTCAAAACCTGAGAGCTACGGGCCTATTGTTAGCAGCGAGTTCTGCAGAAGGAGTTCCAGTACGTAAATAACAAATCTTCACAACACGATTAGCTCAAAAAAAAAGAAAATGATGTGCGCAGGATGGATGGATGAAAACGTTTCCCTCGCTTATTTTTATATCGTTCTGAGCTTCGTCATTCGTGGAACTTTCCATTGTTCGCTGGGACTGGCTGCCTCTGGTCTCTCCCGTGTTCTGCAGAAAAGTGATGCGTGGGGACGTTTTTCTAAAATGCGTCCTGACAGCTCATGATCCCACACTAAGCAATGCAGCAATGCAATATTTGTACGCTAGACTGGAACTGCCTAATACGAACTTCATTTTAAACACGTCGTTAGATTATAAACAACACAGTGAAGCATTGCTCTTAGTGGCAGATAGAGTGGCCAGGGATTCGTTCCTTGGTCCGCGTGATCTCAATATAGCAATTGCAGTGCATCCGTGGGGTGCCAGCATTTTCGTTTCTGTGCGTGTATACATTTCTTTGTAGTGCTATAAAGCGGTACCATTTTCTGCACTGTCATCAGTGAAGGGGAGCAGTAGAAATGAATACAGATGAGGATCTTATTGATGCTGAGAGCGCGAACTGACGGCTGTTTACCTTAAAGAAAGAAAAAAGAATCTACACTGCATCCGAGGAATGCAAATACGCACACGGGTCTTTTTTAGCGTGCTCTTCAATCCCGTTTAATTTTTCTTTTTTAGAAGAAAATTGTTATGGTTGCACGTATCGACTCTCTTATGACCAACCTTCAGGAAGCTGAGAGCGACGACGACGAGCCCAAGCTCAAGCTGCGAACAGTCTACCGTCCGGTACCGGCAGCGCAGGAAACTCCGGGACCCTGAAAGCGACCTCGATCCAAGAGTGAGTTCGAATATCATATCTGATGGGCTAGTTGACTATGCATCTTGGTAAAATTGCCTAAAAGACGAGGGAGAAAGAACGTAAGAGACAGGATGAGAGGACCCTATCCTCTCTCTATGTTCTTCCTCCTTTATCTGTGCGCTACTTTTACCAAGCCGAGAGTGAGTGACTAGGCAATTTTATAACTTGGTAAATTATGCGAGGTTCGCAGCGTATCTGGGTGATAAAAGCTCAATAATTCAACCTGATTCGGGTAGTCACATCTTCTTGGTTTTTGTTTTGTTTCTTGGTTTGTTTGTTTTTGTCTATGGTATTGTGGTTGCCTTTTTTTCTTCGGGAGGGGGGGGACTTTTACGTTTAATGTGTTTATATTTATCTAGCTACACAGCGTGCATAATACTATTTGTTTAATAACAATAATACTTTTATTGCAAACGAGCAACACGAATGTGAAGTCAGACCTGCTAAAGCGCGCATTGGTGGTGCCTTACTTGAACGCTGATCTTTCTACTCTTTATTTCATTAAACTCGCAGTTTCCGAAAGCTGGCGTTTCCGAATCGACTCGGATTTTAGACTCTACGTTCGACCACGCCAAGATTCGGAGGCAAGACATTTCCCGCGAAAAGGTATACCGATCCTCTTGCAGCCCGTCATGCGCACGCGCCGCCTGTTTGCACGTGACATTATTTTAACGGTAAATAAGATAATACGGTAGGTCACACTGCAGTGACTGACGGTTTAAGAAAGGCAGGGTGTGGCTTATGATGTTCGTGCTCCTTGATTCGTTCTTGGCCGTTCTTATCTCGTAATGGCGATAAGAACGCCGATGAGAACGGAACCTGGGCGGCGCCCGTGGGGAGGCGAGGGAGCGTGTCGCCACAGCGCGACCGCGTGGGTAGTCTTGTCGACTAAGGAGTGGTAATAAGATGATTAGAATTCGCCACGTCTCACGTTTCTCAAGTTATCAGTGACAACCTAAAAGACACTGAAATGAGAAAAAAAATTACATTCTTTTTAAGTGGCTTATTAGGGACATATATATATTTTTCTAATTTCTTCCGCGTGCACAAACATTTTTTTGCATAATAATTACGTTGTTAGACGCAAAATAGGTGGTGGTAGCATGCCCAGGAACATAGTTACCTGCGTTCCATTTCAGGCTTTCTGTTGGTTGGAGAGAGGATTGCCGTGCGAATTGTTCGTTGTAGAATTACTTCTGAGCGCCGTAATAGCGTTCTTTTTTTACAGCGCAACATGGGTCTAAAGTATCGATGTCCCAGTATTTTTATAGACAATATATTCATGTTTGAGAAACAAATAATCCAGATAGATCCATCGTTTGTTTTCAAAAGTATCCCAAGATCGCCTTTTCCGCGATCGGTAGTGAAACGATAACAAACATGACTCCTGGCGTCTGCGGAGTGCTCAACCAGCGCAGCTCTTCAAGCTCGTCATTGTCATGAGTACGAGTCGTCTTGCGTTCACCGAGGTGTATGGAGAGGACCTCCTCGACGGACGTAGTTTGCAACAAACAGTTGTCCCAGAGTACGCGCCTTCGCTAGCAGCTGTGCTGGTGCTTGCTTTTCGAAGCGGGAATGGCCTAAGCTTAGCGTCCAGCGTCAAGCGTTGCTTGATCTGGCTTGATTTGTTCGTGTGCGCGTGTTGATGCTGAATAAAAATGTTGGTTCCCGTAAAAGTGGCCCCGCCTCGTTGTGAATTGTGAAACCGTCGTGATTGCAACCATGGTTCCAATGCCGAGAAGATACCTATACACAGGTAAGAATTTGCGGCGCCGTTTGGCTTGGAGGCAAATGGGCGATGGACACTCATCAAGTTTATCAAGGTATGTTTCCGTCATTTCGCTTCGAAAGTCCAGTAGCTCAAGTTTTCCGGTACACCTGACCTGCCAATGCCAATATTGTCGCGTTTTAACTGTGCGTTATGTGCCCGCGGATGCCATGCGAAAAAAAATTAAGAACAGAAAAGCGAATTGACCCTGTAAGTGTGACGTCACCGCTCCAAACAAACCGCTGGTAGGGGCGCTGTTATGGACAAATATATGGGACTGGATTTCGCTCCGAAAGAACGATCGGTAACAATTCGCACGTAGAAATTAAGTGTCTAAAAATAATAGATAAAGGAAGCCTAGATTTCACACTATCAGGTTTGCCGAGAGTCGGCTGTTTCTGAAATATTTGCGACGGCAACATCCGGTCCTCAAGATGCCTTGAAACGCCTGTTGCAGACAACGAACGCATGGCAACGAGAGCACACGAAATTACTGAAGCATGCTGTCTGCAACAGTTTGAATCGTTTTGCACAATGATACGATTTTAATTTTGTTTTTATTTCGAACACGGGAGGCCTAAGAAAACTAATCAGGTCTATAAAAACGAATTGCATCTCCGCGCGATACGGGATACTGTCTGACGCAAATCATCACACGCTATGGAGATCTGTTATAAATACAGCGAGAAAAGCAACCATTTAGAACATGATATCGAAGGCATCGTCGGGCCTCTTTTGGTTTTGCAGTTGACGTGCATTGTAATGAAGGAGTGATTATTTTTACTCTAACGTATGAGCGGTTCGAGACCCCAAACTTGGTTCTTCAGGCTCGCAACATGGGTGTGTGTTTCGTACCTGCCTCGTAATCATCAAACCGAGAAAAAAGTCTTGCTGATTCTTCAGTTTGAAGTTGGAGCCCATGCAGCGTGCATGACTCAGAAGGAACGCTTCCCTGTGCCTCTAGAAAATTCGAGTTTACTCTGGCCCCGATTGTAAAAGATAAGAAGGCCAGAATTACCTTCCTAGTCAGTCCCGCCCTAGCTCCCTAACGAACATCCTAGGTCGAATGTTCGATATGCCGCGTGTAGTAAAAGGGAACCAAGCGCGCCTTCGTCGACTCACAGCCAGCTGTCACGCCCATGCATCGTCGCTCTGCTTGCTGCCGCCGTCGACGCCCATCCTTCTATTGTTTCTAGGCGTAAGTTCGCCGATTCAATTTTTATTTTCTGTTTTACGCTCGTCGGTCCCTTTCCATCTGCGACAATATATATCTGCTACGGACAGTTCGTTTGATCACAGAGATGCGCACTGAAGCGAGCTGTGCTGTCTGAAATCTTTGAAACGTCTGCTGGCCTGCGACAATATATATATATATATATATATATATATATATATATATATATATATATATATATATGATATATATGATATTTATAAAGTGTTGTGTGTGTGTGTTACGGACAGTTCGTTTGACCACACAGATGTGCACTGAAGCACTGTGCTGTCGGAAATCCTTTAAACGTGGGCCTGCAATTCGACATTGATACACTTCACGTCGTCGTCCTACGCGATTTGACCTCAGAGTGTTTTCACCTTCCCCAATATCGCGAGTGAGCTCCGTTTGCGCGCTCGCGCACCTCGAGCGTCGATCAAAGCTGTGCACGGACAGTCTTCGCTTCCGAAGTCCCACAGCAGGTTGAGAATAGTTTCGTCGATCGTCACCAACTTCATTCAACGCGATCGCGTATACTCCCCCAGAAAGAACCACCGAACCTGCGAAGTTGTGTCGTCTGCTAACAAGGCAAAACCGGCTGTGAAACTTTACTGCAGGACTTTTGTCACCGCTTTATAGTACTGACACGACAGAAAAAAAGTTCTCGTGATTAGATATTGAGAAGATAAGCAATGCTTGCAGCAAATTATTTACTTTTTTTCGAGACAATTGCTAACCTCACGGTCGAGCCCCTATGCATCTGTCCTAACAACGGCCTATACGGTTTTGTTTGGAGCCAACGTATGTTCTAACGTCAGATCAGTTACGGAAGTGCTCATAGACGCTGCATGCACGATTATGTACCTCTCTCACTACCGCGACTTGTTACTCGCACGTCGTTCAGACAGTGCCGGACGGCCGCTGTGGTAACTGCAGTGTATTCGATGGAATACGCACGTTTCGAAGCGCAGAGTCCAGATGGCGTTCCACCGGCACTCTATGGAAAACACAGTTCTTAAACAAAATCCAGATGGCGCTCGAACGTCGGGAGGCGGACTGAGTGAGAGGGACGGGGGGGGGCGGGTCTCTCTGCGGAATTTCCACAACTGAGGTAATCTAGTAACGTTGTTTAGAGCGGAGTGCCTGTTGGGACGTTATCACTTACGGGGTCCAAGGACTGCATCAGTTATTTGTTACTTTTAATCACCCGGTCACTTATTACCGCACATCGAAAGACGCTGACGGACGCTTGTAGTGGACCCCTGGCTGGTGCATGGTGAAACGCTAGAACGCCGTTTTTGGACGGGGGGAATAGCAGACGGGCGAAGGCAGCACGAACGCCGGCGCGCAGCTTTCGTGTCCCCGTCTCACGGGCTTTGCAGACGACGATAGGGGAGGTGAAATAGCAGACGATGCGGGAGGCTGCCGCGCATCTGCTCGCACGACTAGCCGGCGCAGTCAGATGCCAGACTAGATGCACCGGTATACAGTGACCGGATGTCGCGAAAGAGAGACACTATAGGCTTGTTAGCGTGTTCAACCGAGCAGCCAAGCCAATGCAGTGGCAATGGATAGAGTGAGCGTGCCATGAACTCAACCTAAATTGCGTCTAACGGCGTAAATATTGCGCAAAAAATGTATTTATTACAATAGAAAAATTACAGAAAATAAGTGTCCCATTTATGTCCTTTAAAAAAACATTAATTGAGTGTCTCTTTAAGTAACGCAGGGTTTGCTTCTTCTGTGCCTACTTGGATCATATTTCAGCAATTGACGCGTGCCTTAAACGACAGAAAATAATTTCATTAATTTTTTTCACTGAGGCCTAACAAACATTGTTCTTGTATTAAATTTCAATCAACAGTCTGTATAATATCAAACAATATCAAAACACTGTTCTTCAGCATGTACAATCTGTATCATACAATATCCCAGGATTAAGCGCTTTCTTTTGGTGTGGCGTTACAGTCGCCGGACTTCGGAACGAAGGAGGAGCGCCTTTCCGTCGAGCTCCGAAATCACGGGAGGCAACTTCGAAAGGAGCTCGTCTCAAGCAGGGTGATCCATCTGTCTCGTACCCCCGACTTTGCCTCAAATGTCATAGCGTCGTACGTCATTCTGTCAGGAGACAGCCGCAGCTGTTCGAGTAAATGTCACGACAGAGAGAATAATTGCGAACGACAACACAAAGTGCGCTGCGAGTGACAGCGGTAGCTGCTGCGTTCTGGAAAGACACGTAGAAGCAGACTTGCCTTCAGTCCGTGTGCTGTGTACCGTTGTTTGCAATGAGTTCTGAGAACGGAACCTGGGCGGCGACAGTGGGGAGGCGAGGGAGCGTGTCGCCGTAGCGCGACCACGTGGGTATTTCCCAACGGCAGCCGCCGGAGGGGGAGGGGGCGTCGCCGGAGGGTGCGTGGATGTAGCAGAAGGGATGAGATGGCGGGGAGCGTTCTCCAGGCCCTGTCCTACTGAGGCAACAGTTGGACAACTCTATCCGGCAACACGAGGAAATCGTGTTGCCGGCGACCCTGTCACATCGAGGGAACAACAACAGTCGGGCAACATGTTGCTGCCGCCCGGCAACCGCGTTGCCCGATTTGTTGTCCGACAACTCCTGTCACACCGCGCTGACGGCGGGGACAACACGGGGAACACTCCGCCATCTTGATTGTTTACCTTCGTTCGTGTGCGGCGCGGAATCGCTGGAAATTTGACTCTAAAAAGTGCTAGTGCGTTCGATGGGCCGAAAATTACCACGGTACGACATCAACCAGTGACTGTGATTAGAAAACTTGGCACGGGGAGTATTTTCCGCTCTTTATTTTATCAAAATGTTCTTCATTCGCTGACAAGGCAGATAGCCCTAACCGAGGAAAGTGACATCGCTGTTATATGTTCGGGATTTACGCCACCGTATGAAGTGTTTCTGTCCGGTTCTTTCCTTCATGCAATTCCTATTTCTACTGTAAAATTGAGTTAGCAACGCTGTGCACCAAGGGTCTTTTGTAGAGTGGTGTTGAGCTGAACTGACAGTGCTTCAAAACTGAATAGACACTGACACGATCGGCCTGTCATAAAAATCGGCGTACCACCAAATATTTTTGAACGCTGTCTCTTTGCCTACCGCCTGCTATGTGATAGCTTCATTCGACACAATTAACTGTCCTGGGTAGTTGTTCACAAGTTCCAGAATCAACAATGCCTAATGAGGCGGCTGTCAGAGTGGTTTGATTTTTCTAATCTTTGCTTTTCTGGATTATTTTTATTATACTTTATGAGCGGGTGAGTAAGCATGCCGTTTTATTTCACTATCAGTAATGTGAGCTGTTCTCTTGGCAGTTCTAATTTCAACACCATTCTGAACGGTACACGACCGTCAGCTGTGACCATTTCTACAATTCGCTTTCCGTAATTACGCAGTAAAAATATTCCTCAAATTATTTTAGCTGCACGCCAGCCTTAATTATTGTTAAATAACGTTTTTCAAGCCTTTATTTGAGTAAAACGTTATTGATAGGGAACTAGCTCTACCATCGAAGCTAACTATGTTGTCATGTTGCCGGCCCGAAATTCGCTCTAGCCAGCGATCAGGGCAACACACGTTGTCCAACACGACCTCGTGCCATCACTCGTGTCCCTCGTGGCGTCATTTGTGACCCTCGTGACGTCACCCTCGTGACCTTCGTGACTTTTGTGACGTCAGTCGTGACCCTCGTGACGTCATTACGGGGAAACGTCCCATAATGCAACGCGCGGTTACGCCGACGGCGCGGCGACGCCGCTCAATTCGGAAACGGGCGACCAAGATCAGCGCTCTAAAACCGATGAAAAAACTCTTGCCGTTGTTGAGCTTTGTTAGGATCTATCGAAAGATTGCTGGATTGCGGAGGCAAATTTTCAAATGTTTCCGAAATTTGCGGGGAACTGTCATGCTTGAAGTAAGGCCAGCTTTCATACTCAAACAGGCAGCTCTCTGACGTCATGCCGCTGTGTTGGCGCTGCTGTCGCCACAAAGCATGCGTAGACGCAAACCATAAAAATATTAAAGCAAAAATTTAATAATCAAGGGTAGAAACTGGTGCATTAGCACGATGAACATTGGCCGGCTGAAGAGAAATAACAAAGCCATTGTTTGCGCGTATCAGTCAGCATCTCGATAACGACGCCAGGCACATTATTTTCTGAATAAAAGAAAAAAAGAAAAATGCGCGGCGTTGATTCATTTACGGAATAAACAGGGGCATTGTAGAACGCGGACAGTGTTACGAAGAAGCGGTACACAAAAAAGTCACTCGAAACCCCAATCGACGAGAAATTAAATGGATCATAAGTCGATACAACTTTTACTTTTTTTAAACTGCTTGTCGACAAAAAATAAAAAAATAAAAGCATAGCAGTGTTTTTTTTTTTTTGGTCGAAATAAAACATTTTTTTTTCTGCCAAAAAACAAAACAACTCTTCAAGCTTTGCAAGCACGCAGGTGCTTCGCCGCTCCGAAGCATTAGATTATTAATAAGGAGAAAACAATTTAATGCTACTAAGATTATTAATTTTTTTTTCCGTAGGACGCTTTTGGATTTAAATATGTCTAATTTATAAATCGTATTTCATGAAAAAGAAAAAGCATTGTCGAGATGACTGAAATGAAGAGCGCATTAGATTAACTAGATCGAAGGTATTCAAAATGAAGCTTTACGTTTTGTTTTTTCGCGTCTACGCATTCGTGGCTTAGCGCTTGCCTAGAAGTTCTTTCGAGAAGGCGTGAAAGTCATATTATACAGGCGCCTCGATTATTTTTCTTTTATACCAGCACATAATAAGTTTAGTCTAGTCGATAATAGTAACCAAGGAAAACAGACGCTCGTGAGCAGTGCACGTTGTACACTTTCGATTACCATATAGCTATATTATTATATTCACTGCCTATTCACGTCGTATAATCGACCGATGGCTGTAGATGTTGTCAGCCATTAACGGAGAGAGGTATACGGAGTGCAAGTTCTTCTGCTCCCTGGGCACCTCGTGCGGTTATTTACTTGCCAGATACGGCGACGTGCTTTTCTTTTTCTCCCCGACCCCGACCAATGACTGTTCGCGCTTGGGTGCCTCATCATGGCGCGTTCCTTGCGCCATCTTTTTGTGGCCCCTGGATTGGCGTGCCACTTCCTCTTGCGTTCAGATGTGTCAAAGGTGCGTTTTAAAACACTTGCTCGCCGTATGCGGAGAGCAAGTCGTCTGCTTCCTGCGCAGGAGTTGCCGTGACGTCAGCATCACGCCAAGCTCTGATTGGCTCTGATTGAAGGATAGTGAGCAGGCTGCCTTCAGCTCTACCCACTATCCTTCGATCAGAGCCAATCAGAGCTCGGCGTCTTTCTGACGTCACCCCCGCAAAAGAAGCAGACGAACTTGCGCTTCGCATAGGGCGGTTTATCGAAAATCTTTTCCACTTCCGGTAAGCCGCGCTCTGTCATGCTGATGGAGAGCGTCGGTCACTTTCTCAATTATTTTTTATGCACACGGCTTAGTGATTAGCGTCCTTCATGGTGTTAGTAAAAGGCACAAGCATGGCAACTGGCTGCGCCGATTACTAAGCTCGTTAAGTACACAAGCTTACCAGTATCATGAAACCCAAGTGTACTGACATTCAACGCCACTTAAGAAGAAACTTCTTGTTACGGCGTAATTTCAGGGGAAAAACAGCTTTGTTTTCTTTGAGTCTTTCCTCCGAAAAACTTGACGACGAAGTTGAGGAGATCACAGTGTTGGCGTTGTCAACAATGCGGTCCCTGGGGTTTAGTTGCGACCCTCCCGGAGACGTGGGTGGCTTGTGTCCGATCGCTGCCATGACGGGAATAGCCGAACCTTAACCATGTGTGGAACTCAACGCGCGCCCTTTGCTTGGCCAACCCTGCAGCGCGTGGCTATGATGAACATTGAAGGTATTTGATCGGTTCCAGATCACGTGGTCACTTGTTCTGACTGCGAGGTGAGGAAATGAACGCTCCTTGTTTTTCTAATTTATTTTATGCAAATGCTTTTGCACGGAGAAAAACAACAACTAGCGCTTGTTTTGTGGGGTTAAAAACCCGAGGGAACATTTCTAAGCGGCATATACTGAAAGCACAAACATTATTGCATTCCGCTTCCGGAAGACACCTACGACCAGTTGAAATCAGTACCGCTCGGTCGGACGGCTGCATCAGAGTGATCGCGCAGATCCAACAACTCGTCACCGCCGAACAGTTTCAGGATCGTCGTTCAACGCAGCTTCCTCTCCATACAAAGCAGTTGCTGGTGGGAATGCAAGCTCCGAAGCGCAGAATTCCATCCTGCGCGACACACTTATTTCAGAAGCTCCCACAACGCATTTGCCTGATGCTGGTCGTGGCGGACGACAAGTCCCTGTAGACCGTGTAGCCGCGCTCGTTTTCTGCGTTGGGAAATATTTCCTCCTAATGTGAGTGCCGTCGCTGCACCAGACTCTACGTCGAAAGCACGAGTGTGCTGAATGGCAACATAACCGACCTAATATAGGCCATTCAATTATTGCGAAGTGGCGTTTTAGTTTTAGTGTCCTACATCTTGACTTCCTGGCGTATAGGGTAATCCATTGACCATGCAGCTCTCTCAGAGGCGTGCCAATATTTACTGTTTTTTTAAATTATAGCTTGTAAGACGACCCGTTTCACGCTTATTAGCGACGTCCACGAACAAAAGCGTCGCTGTAGTCGGCATTCATGTTATTGGTTAAACCAAAAGTTCCTCTATGCTAATAAGGCCTCTCCAATCGTCGGGTCACGGCGTAGCAAATCCTGCCAATCACGGCAAGGCGAATACCGGTCGTTACGTCACGAACGGAAACGATAACACGGCGTCACGGAAACATGTCGGCGCTAGTGCTGAGAGCAAGTCTGCTTTTTGCGCAGGAGCAGCGGTGACGTCAACACGGCACCGAGCTCTGATTGGCTTTGATTGAAAGGATTGATTGGCTCTGATTGAAAGGTAGCCCACAAAGCAAGCTGCCTTGAGGTCCACCCTTATGCTCCCATCAGAGCCAATCAGAGCACGGCGTTCTGACGTCTCCCTCAACCTCTGCAAAAGTAGCAGACGAACTTGTGCTCCGAATTGAAAGCTCCCAATGACCCTCTGCAGAAATACCTAAAGCCCGCGCGCGCCACGCGACGAATAAAGGCCAATACGCACATTAGCGTTACGCGTTTGATTGCGTTGCGGCGTCCTTGCGGCCAGGAGTCGTCGCTTGCGGCGCGACGCGCGCCTTCCCGCAACGCTCGGTAGCGCGACCAACAAATTGAGTCTCGCTCAACTTTCCCAAGCGTTGCGATGCGTTCGACCAATCAGAAGCCGAGAGAGGGGAAGAGGATGACGTGTTCGCTAGCGCCTCCCGGCGAAGCTTATCCCGTTCTCCGCTCAAAGAACTTGCTTTTTCGTTTTGGGGAGCGGTAGGGACTGCTTTTTCCAAGGCTGCGATGGTTCAAGCTCGAAAAAATGTCGAGGAAGCCAGCGAAATTGTCCCAAGATCGAACACTTCGACGTGTGTCGCCGGGCGCCGCCATGTTGACGTGGATTTAGCTTACTATTGGTGAGCCGATAGCGACGATAGTGCGTTCTTATTGGCTCTTGAGTGCGGTTGACTGCGTGTCAACACAACTGTGCGTGCAAGCTTGGCACAAGCGCTCTTCGCAACGCAATGCGTCCGCTTGCGACTATGGAACGCACCGCGCTTAGACGCAAATGAGCGTAGGAGCCTTAATGGGAGTCCTTGGTACGCCCCTCCCATCGTCGTTCCTCCCGCCACCACATGGCATACGCGAGCAGGCGCGGGTTACCACGGCAACAACGAAGGAAAAGGCGAGAGCCGAGTCGGACTGGGGCCCTAATCTGGATACTCGCACGAGAAAGGCGTCGGCCAATCACGGCCGCCAGGTCTCTTGCCGACTTTCTCGCCAAGTGTCCAGATTAGGGCCCCTGGTCGGACATCCAGTGACTTTGGGTCAGACGAGTGACGAGCGCACGGTACTTGGGAGAGAAGGTATCCCGTTGGGTATCTTTTGCGAGGCGGTCCCTTTTTCATCCCTCTCCTTTGTACAGGCTCCGTCGTCTGCTGCGCCTTCGCATTGTCGAACCTAGTCGAACCGTGCCACCGTTGCGGTGCAAAATCAGTGGATTGGGTGACACTGCGAGACGTGAACGTATGTTACGTCGCATACGTTTTCAATAAGTGCAATAGCGTTACCTGTCGCGATGCGTTTGACGCTGCTGCAGATACTGTACGCTGCCAACGGCGTACGATCGTTCCGGCAGATGCGGGTGGGATGGCGGATTGCTGTCGAGGCGGCTGCTGCGCAGTAGTCTGCCGCGACTCACGCGCACTCGCCGAGGCGCAACGAGAAAGCGCGTGATCTGTAGTCGAGTGATTCCCTCAATTCCCTGCCATCGTGGCGCTGTACGTTTTGCAACAGGTCTATTGCGGTCAAGAAGCCGTACTCCACCTAAAAAAAAAAAATAACAACCACGCATATTTATATGTGTGTATGTGCATCCTTTTTATTTGCGTTGTTGAGTCACTCTTAGGGAAAGCGGGCCTTGAAGAAATCTCTAGTGGATGCTATTTGAATACTTCGTGGCACTCCAAAACATTAAAGATCTACGAGCGTTGGTTTGGAGGGCCCAGTGTCTATAGGGTCACTAAGAGCTTTAGAAACACATGGCGTGGCTTATCATGATAATGCTAGCGGCTTCGTGATTGGTTGTTCGACTTTCTTATTGGTTGATAGCGCAACCTCTTAGGGTGCGGAGTGATAATAAGATTGAGGCGACACGCGATGACACACGTTTCTTAAGCTGTGATTGGCACAAGATTTGAGGAAAGTCTTTTTCGACGCCGTCTCCGAAGTCTCATCTTGACACACACGACGCGTAAGTAAGCCGAAACCACTTCAAGCAAAAAGGGCGAGTACCGATGCGCCGAGTCCCGCAGACAAGACGAGAAAGAATGGTGCCAGGTCGCCCAGTGTCAAGACCGCCGGGTCTGAGGAGGCACCGGGGCTGTAGGATTGATGCTCGACCTTGAATTCGTGAAGAGCTTCCGCCCTGCTGAAGAGGCCAGACTCCTGTGCTTGGCTAACGGTCTTCGCGAAGGCTTCCCTGAACGGCGACACGTACAGGATCTCGGGCCCAGCGATTTTCGGAAGGAAAGGTTCTCCCGTCGGGACGTAGTCGAACTGGCGAAGACTTTTGCGAATAGTACGGGTATGTCGACCCATGAACTCGTACACCACGGGAAAATACCGCTTGTCTGCAACTATTTTATGTTTCCTTAGTCTGAGAAATTCTGTCTTGACGATTTTTGAGGCGTTCTCATCCGAAGTGTCGTTTCGTAGCATCTCGAATGGAAAATAGTGGACGACACATCCCTGCTGATAGGTACTACTGCGGTCTGGAAAGGTGGGATGTTCTGCTTCGAGAGGAACGTCCCTTAGTAGTGCCGTGAGTGAACCCTTGTATCCCGTGACAAGCACGAGACCCGTGAAACTCCAGAGAGCTAAAAGGAGCCTCGTGAAGAAAAGGTTCTTTTGCTTGTAGGAAAGTTGATCACTTTGCTGGAGTAACAAAGCGATCAAAGAAAACGCCACCCCGTGAGCACTGGAAAACACCTTCTTGTTGGCCCATAGCGTCACGGATATCGCGGATGCACTCAACAACATCCCGCACAGCAGCGCCATCCATACGTGTCGGGAGAAGGGAAGAATGAGTATGGTCTCTTTCGGCAGAGGATATCTCTCTTCCCAAACAAGGCAAGGTATACGCGATAGAAATATAAGAATGCGGTTGTACTCTCATTGGAAAACACAAGTTCCACACGGGTATCACCTCTTGTCTTAAGGTGACTTCGTTTGTGACGTGGATGAAATCGGGGCTGTAATAGCTCTTGTCCATAACCGTCCTAGAGTAGTGATTTTCGCGAAAACTGGCATTTTTCTGGGTTATGATATCAAGGAGTACACCATGTGTGGGATGCTCACAGAATATGGGGTACTGGCAACTAATTTTCAAATGTGCCCCACTCAAAGGAAGCTGCTCTAGGAGGCGAGGGGTCCAGCTCGAAACTTGTCGACTTTCGATGCATGACATGCATTCCACCTGACTCTCTTTCGTCAGCATAATTTGACTGCCACTTCCGAAAAATAGTGTAGACACCACGATGTTGGAGATAGGTGTAGTGTGGATCTCGAAACATATTCTCATCTTTCCCCGACAATACCTTAGTGCGGACCAGATCGGAGAGTAGAGCGATTACGTTTTTGTACGGCACACGTAGAATTTCCTGTGTCATGTCGTAGTCTTCGCACCATATCAGTAGCAGGCTGTTGGTCGAGAAGGATACACGATGGCAATATCCGTCGGCATCGCAGCCTTCAAATTTTGTAGAGATGTGCACCGGAAAAGGTAACCGCGTTAAGAGGTGTCCGACGTCGGTGCCGTGAACTTCGAGACACCGGGGGACAGCAGAATCTGGAGTCTTTCACCGGTCGCCAGTGTCAGGAAGCGGACGAAGACGGGGTCTTGGAGGACGTCCGTCCATGTGGTCAACTCTTCGGCTGTGTGTAGTTCGCTTGCGAAGAAGAGGACAGCGAGGCTGACTACCAACTTCATGCTGAATTCGGCAAGAGAGGTTTGTGAACGCGCCTTATGGAGCAAAGTGCGCAACTGAAGTCACGTCGATTCGGTGTCTCTTCTATAAGACCGCCGCTTGCGCAGGCAGCTGCGCGTCACGCAAGTCTGGTTACTGCGCGACGTGCGGGTAAACGCGGGTCTGCGCGCAAACGCAATGTCGGTCGATACCACGGCTGAGAAAACGCAAATTTGGCACCTGATCAATCATGGCGTCAGTGAAAAAAAGAAGCAACCGATTACAATTACAGTTGTTTGATTGAAAAATGTAACTGACTAAGAGTAATCAAGTACTGCATCACAACAGTAATTAAACAAGTTACCAGAGAGTAATTGATTATTTTCACATTACTTTTTTATTACTTTTTATTGTAAAATCGAAAATGCACACGGATGTTCAAAGTGGTTATACATTTCGCTCCTTTTTGTCATTCACATCTGGTTAAGCTCCCATAGTCAAAACGTCGCTGAGCACGTTGACATCCTAATCCTTTTGGTATTTTGGTAACTTTTTTTAGTTGTTGAAGGCCCTGTTTTACTCCCACGTTAAGCGGAGCGAACGAAGCGCAGCGCAGAACGCGTGCCTTTGCTTGGCCGGCGAACAGGAACTGAATCAGAATCAGAATCGGTTTATTTCGTCTATATGTACAGACAACAGGGGCATGGGCAAAAAGCCAACATACGTTGGCTTGACTGGGCCCCAACCCCGTCTTCTTGGCAGAGGCGGATAACCAAATTGTAAGAAAATGTAAACAAAATCGATAATCATGTAGCAGGAAGACGAGCGAGAAAAGCATGTAAACACTTGCAACCGGGAAAGAGAACACTGATATCATAAGGCACTGAGACAAAAATAAGTAGAGCTAAAGAAACATATCTTTGATGGCACGTGGTGGATAGTCTTTGTGTGGTGAAGTTGTTACTCCTTAGATTATCCATTAATGATGGGAGGTGGTGTCTCAACACCTGCGTTCCATAGTTTGTTCTGCTGTATGGTACCTTCCAGACATCCTCATTACGAGTAGGATAAACATTTATATTTCGCGCTAGGCCAGCGATCTCCTGAAATAAAGGATTGCTCAGTTACATGCTCGCTGTGTATCTTAAAATTATTATGCAGTCATACAGGTTGGTGACTGAAATTACATGCAGAGTCTTAAAAAGGGGCTGTGTATGAGAATCATATGAGGCATTGACGATACCCCGTATGGCCTTTTTCTGAGATACATGAAGGTTGTTCATGTTGGTTAATGTTGTGGTTCCCCAAACCAGATGACAATAATTGAGATGTTAAGAAAATAGAGAGTTGTATAAAAGGAGTTTAATTTTTACTGGGAGGTCGAAGCGAAACCTGTTAAGAATACCAACGGCTTTCGAAATCTTGCGAATGAGACTTTCAATGTGAAAATCCCATGACAGGTTTTCCTGAAAAATTACGCCTAGGGTTTTAGTACTAGGTACTATCTCAATGATGGAGGGCCCAAGAACAAGGTTGTAGTAAAATACCATAGACTTATTCCTCGGTTTAAAGAGCACTGCCTTAGTTTTGGAAGTGTTAATGGGGAGTGAATTTACAAAGCTCCATCTGTGAAGTGATTCAAGAGTATGATTTGCGACTTCCGCGAGCTTTTCCTTATCTTGCGCAGAAAAAAAATAAACGTCATTGGCATATATAAGAAAAGTTGCCTCCGTTCTTATTTTGACAATATCATTGATATATATATATATTAAAAAGTAGAGGACCCAGTATCATTAAGTGTCAGGAACACTGACACTTAATGATTGTAAACTTGAACGCTGATTGTCGATGATAGCACATTGTTGACAAAATTCTAAATATGAAGCCACAATATCAAGAGTTACCCCACGAAAGCCGTAAAACTCGAGCTTTTAAGTAGAGTGATATGATTAATGCGATCAAATGCCTTAGAAAAGTCCACAAATGTACCGAGAGTGGTACACTTTTCTTCAAGTGATTTCAAGATTATTTCTTTCTGGGTGAGCAAGGCGAGTTCAGTCGAACGCCCCTTTCGAAAGCCATACTGCGAGGAAGGTCAGTAGAGAGGATTGGTTGCAAAACGAAAAAATTGTGGTGTGGATGAGTGTTTCCAGGCACTTAGAGAAGACGGGTAAAATGGAGATAGGCCTGTAATTGGACTGTATCATTCTTGTCGCCACCTTTAAAAATAACCACCACCTTGGCGATTTCCATTTGACGCGGAAAAGTACCCGAAGAAATTGCAACATTGTGAATGTGGGATAATACAAGTGCTAATAAGTCTAGAACGTATTTGACAGGCCTAATTTTAATATCGTCAATGTCACTCGATTTACTATTTTGGATCGAATTGAATGTATTGAAAACTTGGTATTCGTCAGTAGGGTGAAAAAAGCCACCGCTTTCATTGCGAGTTTCTAGATAGCTTGTCGACTGAGGGTTATGATATGACTGCTATGAACTACGTTAGCGAAGTAGTTGTTAAACGATATCGCGAGTTCTTGTCCGCCAAATTTTCTATCGCCAATTTTAAGTTCTAGAATGCTATTGTTTACTGCAGATCGTTTTAGAAGTTGATTTACTATTTTCTATGTTTTGTCTACTCTTGACATTGTGGCTTCATTAAATAAAGAGTGCAAATAATTTTTCTTTGCTTTGCCTGAGCATTTTATTCAGTTTATCTCTATGTGTCTTGAACGTTTTTAAATCACCAGTCTTCCTAGTATTTATGAATTTATGGTATAATTTATTTTTTATACGAATCATCTTGAGACATTCTTGGGTTACCCATGGCTTATAATTGTTTTTCTTTTGTTGGATTGGTTTATAATGAAAACTACTGTTATATGTTTAAAAAAAAGAGTTAGGAAATTGATATACGCGTCATCAGCGGAGCTTGAGTTGTAAACTAGGCTTCAGTTTACGTCACCAATTAAGGACCTAAAGGTTTGGAGTGTCTGAGAATTTACATTTCGAAACACACGATTGCCTGCAGGTGTATCATAATGAATAAGATTGATGTTGCTATCGATCATGAATAATGGCAAATGATCACTTATCTGCACACTAATGACACCGCCATATGCGCTACCTAAATCAGTATTGGTTATGAACAGGTCGATTAGCTTGGATAAGACACTTGTAACATGTGTTGGCGATGTAATGACGTTGACACAGTCGTTTGAATCAAGGACACTTTTAAAGGAACATTGCAGACTTGAGGCTGTAAGCATGTTGACATTAAAAGCCCCACCCACAAAAAGATTATACTTGTTTGTACTTGAAAAATTTAGAAACTTATCAAAATAACACGAACAATTGTTAGAGTTTCCACTTGGGGGCCTATATACCACACTAAAATTATTTTGCGCACACTTCAGCGTCAGGATCTCAAAATCAGCACATATGCAAGAAAACTCAGTAACAAGTTCACAGTCGAAAGTAGCTTTTACACAGATCAATATTCCTCCACCCCTTTTGCAATCACGATTTAAGAAAAAAACGTTTTGTATTCATTCAGTTTCAGTACCTCTTCCTCACTTTTGTACCAGGTTTCAGTTAGCATAATTACATCGAACGAGAATCCAAAGTCTTGGAACAATGCACACAGCTCGCCCTCTTTATTACACGCAGAACGCAGATTGGAATGAAAGTAAGATATCGATTTTCCTTTAGTGGATGGAAAAAGGGCGGGATATCTTCGACCAGTTGGTTATCTGTGTGCGCTGCGGTACACTGCATTTGCTATGCTCGACGTCGGAGTGTAACAAAGCCTTTAGAGACCAGGAAAAAAAAAACTGTGCACCATGAAGGAGTGACACAGGGGCAGACAAAGCGTCTTTGTACGTAAAAAAAAGAAAAGAAAAAAATCATTTATTTTTTTAATAATCATTGATTCCTTGTAATTGATTACAGGAAACCAGTAATTGAATTACAGGAAACGTTACCGCAGAAAACTAGTAATTGAAGCGTTAAAAATTTCCATAAGATTTAATTGATTACAAGTAATAAGATAGTTGTAACTCGTTACGCACAAGTCTGCACCTGATGGAGCTGCTTCTTATCTCATGGAAGATCAGCTTTCCGGCGAAGCGGTTCCGTCAGGCCGGTTCGTGCCTGAAGTGAATTTCTGAAAGACCTTCGGGGTACTATAGTACTAAGGCGTCATTTTCGCGACATTGAAAACTTCGGCCAAGTTGCTAGGTGACGCGTGTTTTCTTTTTTTGTATTTCTAACCTGTCAATATCTTGATCGTGTTGAAGTACAACAGAAAAAATAAAGAAGAAACAAGTGGTTTCGTTAAAATGTTGTCGCACGCGTGTTTTGATTGCGTGTATGGAGCCGTATCGACGTGCTCTTTCCGGGAAGAGCGTTGTCACAGCGCCACTATTTATCCCATATAAATAATAGGCATATCTTCGGAGACACAGAATATGTCGTCCTCCTTGAGTGCAGGAGCTAGAACGAAGTAAAACGTTTACAAAAAAACATATTTTTGGAGAATCATAATTTTCACGTTCTTCATAACATTTTTGATATATATATATACATACATATATACCGGGTGTTCATTTTAATTCGAACAGATTTATTTTAAAAAATCCGTAAAAGATGCGCTGATACTAAGACGAAATAATAAAAGTTACGCCCTGATTTCCACTGATTAAAAGGTTAATTAACGAATTCTAATTAATTTGCCGACTTATCGCAACGATTAGCCACCCACACAAGATACCCCTGGCCGTATAACTCACCTGCACAAACCGTATCAGTGCATCTTTTACGGATTTTTTTAAAATAACTCTGTTCGAATTAAAAATGAACACCCGGTATATATATATATATATATATGTATACATATATATATATATATATATATATATATATATATAAATGTACGAATGAAAGCACAAAAATATTAAGACGAAATAATAAAAGTTACGCCCTGAGTAAAAATAAATGGGAATTTTCTAGAATTTCGCGACCGGGCGCTGCTTCCTGGGCCTTGCGCGCGGAATTTTTTAATCTACAGGGTGTCACAAAAAAAAAAAAAGTACACGTTTCTTTTTGCCGCAAAAATAACCTAGACATCGCCTAACGCTCATTCTCCGCCAAATGATAGCGCTTGAGTTGACAACCAGATGCCAAAGTTCGAGCCCAATCCGATTCCTTATTCAAAAGTTAAGTGATTTTCTGAAAATGTGTATGGGAAAATGGCGGCCGACAGAGTTTTCGAATACATGGCACCAGAAACCGAAAACGGGCTGAAAGGGGCTTCATTTCCCCAATGAAATTTTCAGAAAATCACTTATAACTTTTGAATAAGGTATCGGATCGGGCTCAAACTTTGGCCCCTGATAGTGACCTCTACCGCCACCTTTGGGCGGAAAATGAGCGTTCGGCGATGCGTATATTCTATTTTTGCGGCAAAAAAAAACGTATTTTTTTTTTTTGTGACATCTACTATTAACGCGCATGCCTTGCAGATATTGAATCCGGATAAGAAATGAGAAAAATCTTCCTGGGGCCGGAGTTAAGTGGCAATTTTGGTAACAAAAGAAAAAAGAAATCATGCGCGGAAACTAGACTTCTAAAAAATATACTTGACCAAGTTGATTTCAATGATACCTAGTATTTTGCTAATTAGACCTATATGTTTATTTTTACTGCAATAAATTTATTTATGAAGAGCTGGTAAGAACCTAATTCTTCTAGATTTTGTGTATCTCAGATAGAGATGTAAAATTTCCGGTAATTTTGAAGGCCGAAAAAAGACAACAACAAAAAAGAAGACTTTTTCTAAAAATTTTATAACATTCGACAAATTCTCTTACCAGCTATAATTCAGTAATGGTTCGAAATATATCGACAGAGGTCAACAACCGTAAGATATTTCTGCAAATTTTACGGTGGACTCTTATATTATATCAACTTTTTAAACATTTTCGACAACTTTTATCAATTTAGTTGAGCTTTGACTACTCATCCGGCAACAACCGAAATCACCTACGTAGTTCTTCATTCCCGCCGTTAGTGCCGTTCGCGCTCTCGGCGAGGCAGCCATGTGGAGCGATATCACTTTAGCTTTCCCAGCCCCTTAGGTAGAAAGTCGTGAGCATCGTACTTGGGTGTGTGCACTTGCTGTGAACCGTGGATCTGTCCAAACTGTGTGCTGTGCGCCGTGGACAGGCCAGTCAGGGCAGTCTGTATAGCTTTAGCTTCCCCAGCGCCGTTTCCGGAACCTCGCGCGCATCCTTCTCGGGTGTGGATTTTCGCCATGGATCAGTCAAAACAGTGCGCTGTGCGCCATGGTGAGGCCTCGCTCCAACGTTTAGGGGAACTTTGCACGTGCTAAACAGGCGTAAGGGGCCAGCGGTGTGCAGATTTTGCTGTGCCAAATACGACTTCCCAACGCAACCCGCTTGCGGCAGCGCATCGCAAGGTGTCCGAAGTGCCCCCGGACATCAGGTCTGCAGCATCGGACGACCCGATAAGGTCAGAGTCGGGGGCACGTCGGTCCAGCAGTCAATCTGGTAAAAGTATTACGATCAGAGCGTGCACTTGTGGAAAATGAAAGCCCAAGCTCTCAAAATGAGGCCGACAGGTATGTCAAGCCGCGAACTTCTATGGAAGCGTTCGCTGACAGAATGACGCAAGAGCGTCAAAGCAAGCTTGATGAGGCGCTGGCTCGAGCGATATATGCCAGTGGAACGTCTTTATCAGTTACAGAAAACCGATGCTGGCGAGAAGCGGTTAAGCTCTTCCAGGCTGTCGTCTTCCAGGTATATTTTAGGTGGACGACCCTTGGAGGCCGAGTATGCCCGAGTGATGACGCAGGTGGAAGAGAAAATCAACGCCGCTCTTTGCGTCACTGTACTCGCAGAGACATGGACCAATGTACGGGGCGAGAGCATCTTGAACTTTGTGGTGGCTACACCAAAGCCTATTTTCTACAGCGCCGTGGAGACGGAAGATCACAGGCACACCAGGTGACAGTACATCGCGGGCAAGATTTTGAAAGTTGTGCAGAAAATTGGAACCGACAAGGTTTTCGCCCTTGTTACCAACAATGCAAGCAACATGAAGGCCACGTGGACAATCGTCAGTCTGCGCTATCCTAGCATCACTACTCTTGGATTCTGTGCTCATATACTAAACTTGTTGTTGTCGGACATGCTCAAACTGGAGACATTGCGATAGGTTTCAGGAGGTCTAAAGCTGTAATCAAGTATATCAGGAAACTCTCTCTCGTGGTTGCGGCTCACTTGTACCAAGAGGAAAGACGAGTGCTATGCTCGAAACCAGACCACAATAAAACTTCCAGCTGAAACTCGCTGGGTGGGCATTTCGATGTCACTGCAAGGCTGAGGAGCAAAGAAGGTTTTAGAAAACTGATCGCTGCGGAGCTTCAAGTGAGCAGAGAAATAACAACAACGATATTAGATGAAGACTACTTTTGGCGAGATGTGCGTAGCACATTCAACGTGTTGCAGCCAATTGCCCGTGCTGTTTTCGAGGATGGAGTCAGACACTGTTGTTCTCTCGAACGTCCATGAGATCCTGTTCAAAGTAACAAGACAAGTCGAAGAGGCCCTTCCAAACTCTGCCTTGACAACGGCCAAAAAGGAGAGAGTAGCAGAACATTCTGCGTGAGCGACGCAACTTTATTTGCCGTCCACCACATGCCGCCGCAAATTTTATCAACCCGAAGTTTAAGGACGGGGCTTGAGGCCCTACAATCATATTTAAGCGTCTACCTTTTTTGCAGTTTCCACGTCTCTTGGGGTTTGGCAAGCCAGCGGGCACGGAGAGAGTAACTAAATATCAGTGCGTCATATTTTAACCGGACGACGCGGAAACCTCCTCCACCGACGAGGGCGACCGCGGTACCGAAAGCGCGCAGATATGTGACGTCTTAGGTCCTGAGCTTAGCTACTGGTCAGAGCCGCTCAAAGCTTCTTTTAGTCGAAATACAAAATATAAGTGGCGCGAACCGTTTCAATTATTCACAAACGTAGTTTTTGTTCAGCTATTTGAGATCAGAAAAGAAACAAATGCAGTTTATAAAGTACGGAAACAAGAAATGACCCGTCGACATACCTGCCACCAAGCGGTGGAAAAGGCGGCGCTACCAGAAAGGAGTAGTGGGATCACGCGCCGACACGGAAAGGTCCCGGATGTACGCGGCGGCGCTGCGGTCGTTACGGATCGGAGGAGCTGACCGGCTCCGAGTCGATTCCCAAGGCCTTCGACGTGGCAGCTGTGTCACGCGGTTTGGCCGCCTCGCGGTACGGCAGCGCGAAGCGGCTCCCATTCTGAACTGATCGTTACCCCGTGTTTGCTGTCGACTATGGCCAATGAAGCTGTCATGTCGATCAGTGTTTAATCGGCACCAAATGCAATGAGAGCCGCTCCGGCTGCACGCTGCATACAACCTATCCAAAACATGCTTCAGTGAACTTACCTCTCGCGCCGTCGACACGGAGTGCGGCGGCCGTGAGCACTCGCGATGAGCCCACGACCCCCTCCTCTAGTTCACGGCCCTCAGCACCAAGGACGTCATCGTGAGGGAGGTTATTTTTGCTTGTTTTTGTAATTTTGATTCGGCGATAGCTTTTAAAATAAAGCAAATTTCGAGAAAGAAAGTTTCATTGAGTTGTTACGTTCAGTGCGCTCAGGGTTAGGCGCAATTAAATACCAGTACAAGTGCCTTTACTGGCGAAGAGGGGTGCTACACAATGGTCTACATCACAGAGACGGCAGAGAGGATATGTCTTGATGCAGTAAAGAGTGTTGTCAAATCTCGCCAAATACCGGGTGCTGTCAGGTGCTTGGTCGAGGAAGGCATTGGAGGACTCGGCGAAGCATATTCCACCGTCCACGTGGTGACAAGGGCTGTGTGCCTCTGAACCCATGATACTATAATTGCTTGTCGCCTTCTTCTAGTTCCACCCTCCTCCGCTGCGTCCGAACGAAACTGGTCGAAGTTCAGTGGTGTCCACACCAAAAGTAGAAACTCAAAGGACACAAAGTGCAGAAGCTGGTGTTTGTTGGCTCCAATCTCGAGCTGAGGAGCCCTGATCTGAAATGCGACGACGAAGGTCACTCGAGCATGGAGTCAGAGTAGCCCTAACCAACACATTGCTTTGGAACATCTGTCTTAATTTACAAAAGATCTCTAGTCAGTGCGTGCATATCTATACCTCCTTGATAAAATTACGAAATATAGTCGCATGCTTGACATGCGACTATATTTCGTCAATCTGCTGTTATGTTACTTAAAGCTATGTTCACGCTGGTGAGGTAGTGGAGACTCCGCTGCATGGGTGTGCCAACCGGGAAGGACAAGAGGGGCACTTGCTCCCCCCCCCCCCCAGTTCTCAGAGTGGGGGGAACAAGGCATGTGTTTTTGCCCCCCCCCCCCCCCCCTCTGGAACAGCCGCCACTGGGCAGGCCAAACACTGGCCGGCGGCGGCCCAAGGAATACTAAGGGCACCACCTCCCAGCAATGGGGGGGGGGGTGTCTGGATCGCCCCCCCCCCCCACTCAAAAACAAGTTGGTACGCCACTGCTCGGTTGTGAGTTAAGAATCTCATATATTGATTTATTGACCGAGAAACACGCCATAGATAACTTTAGAAGCACGGCTTCATCACATGCGTACACACTACAACAAACCTCGTACAGCACTGTAATTTTTCCGCCGTATAAAGCGTTCACCAAAGTCTTAAATATTTATAGCCATACTGAGCAGTAAAGCAACGGTCATTCGGAATGGTTGGTGCACAGTTTTTTTACATTGCAAGCGGTACAATGACGGGGCGAGGCGGCAGAGAACCCGAGGTGGTTGTGTTTGCTCACTTGCCACGTTGTCGCGCTGTTTTGTTTTCTTAGGGGCTGAAAAATGTATTATGTTTTGCATATCGTGATTAAGTTTCCGCCTGCTCTGCTGAGAAAACTCAATTCAGAGGTGCGTGATGACTATTTTCCCTTTCGATGGGGTCAGTGAATATCAATTTTAACGTTCGTTGCTGAAATGTGCTTAATATGTATGTTAATACCTGAAAAACCTGGGTTTCGTTGTTTTGTTCTTTTTTTGTTTTTTATTACTATGTTGAAGTCGAAAAGGAGAAAAACATTTTTTTCTTCAAAAATTGCCGTTTTTTTTTTTTTTTTTTTTTTAGGCCTCGCATCACTAATTTCAGCAAATAGGCCCCTTGAGAGTGACTAATACAAGACCAATTTTGTTTCTGCGCTGTGAATTGTGATTGTTCCTGTATAAAAAATAAAATTATTTTGTGAAAAAAAAGAATACAATGAACTCGTAGACACGACACGTGTCGATTGTTATGTCTACTAAGGTGATATGATCGGCTTCAACGTCTAAAAGATCACTAATGTATTCACTTCCAAAGAAATGGGTTTACTATATGGGGTTTGGATTAAGCTTCCAATTTCGTGAACATAATCTTCAAAGATAGCAGCAAGGTCTTACAGAGTGGGATTGTTCTTTAGCATTCTCTACATGTACAGTTAGAAAGAGCGAAAAAAATGATGGGTGCGTAGGCCTGCCATGCTGCATAAATATCCGTATAACTACGTGTGGGTGGCACAAGAGTTGAGAGGGGGCGCGATATATGAGAGGTCGTGCCTTGTCAACTCATCCCAGATGTGTTGTATGTGGCAGCTGGAGATACGTCAACGGGCACGTGCCGCATGACGATGGCGGGTGCGTGAGAGGTGAATGCCCGTTGCCCGGATATAAGCGAAGTCTCGTGGCCTGACGCTCATGGGACCTGAGAGACCAATCCAGTTTCCCCCGCTAAAGTTAGCGGGAAAATTGACGCCACGGGATCCAGACACCAGTTATGTTTACCTCCTAAAAGTGGCTGGAAAATTAATGTCACGTGACCTGGCGTCACGTGACATATACACCAATTAAATTTCCCGCTAGATTTGGCCGAAAAATTGATGTTAAGCTACCCGTTAAATTTAACGGGGAAAATAACTGTGTATATATCACGTGACGTTAGGTCACGTGACGTCAATTGACGTCTCGTGACTCGACGTCAGCTGACTTAGTACCGAGAGAGACGTCACTTCCGTTACCAAGGTTTCGTAATATCGAGTCTCAAGTTTGCACCATCTTCAAAGCGCGAAAAAAATGTAGTACTACGAAAAAAGCAAGAACACACACACACACACACATATATATTTATATACACATATATAGAGGGTGTTTCAGAGAACGCAGGCTAACGGCCGTATTCATAAACGGGCCTCGACTCGACACTCCACCTCGACTCAGTGGAGTGGAGGAAAGCAGCTCGCCTCCACTCGAGGAGCCATCGGGCTTCACAGACGCGCCTCGGCGTTTCCTCGGCTGAGGAGCTCCTCGAGAACACTTCCTCCACTCGAGGAAACTCGAGGAGACGTGAAAGGCGTCTGGTTACGAGGTTGTAGAAGAAAGCGAAGTTGAAAACATTATTGTGGTGTGAATTATGAACATATTAGTTCACTTTATTTGACGGGACACATTTTAATAACATTGAATTGGGAGTCTGCAAGATTTCTGCTTCGCAGCGCGCATGTTTTATGCGTTGTAGCCGGTTTTCGGACAAACAGCCACGAAGCGTTCTCCAGTCTGGCAACGGTGGCGGCCGCTCTCCAGCTTCTGCGTCGTAGAGCACTATATAGCTCCTTCGGAGCAGAGTAGCGCAATCCAGAACGCCGTCTCTCGGCGACTAGCGGCGAACGCCCGGAGGTTCCAACTCCGGTCAGAAATGCATGGGGAACGTGAGAAAATCGTTGTTTCTTCAATGTTGTGGAGATGTACGGAACGACAATAGTTTTTGACATAATAAAGGAACATTTTAGAATCATTTGCGCTGAGTTGTGTGCCAAGTAAGGACGTAATTTGTTTTTAAAAATTGCACGAGCGGCATCATGCAGCAGACGACGCGGCGACGTCACAGCGTCCACGTGACCCGCTCCGGCCAACCCAAAGAGCCCATCTCCGCTGCGTGCAAAAATCGTCTGCTTCAAACGCCATTGCCTTGGAAATTGCCTTCTCAAAATTTGCACACGCATCCGATATTATTAAAACTTTGATAAAGTGTTTAGTGCTTTACCAACTTCACGACAGACTAGTTTTGAAAAGTGTGAACTCGCCGTTTATTTTTTAATTAGCCGTGTTGCGTCGATCTCCATGTATTCTCCCATAGGGCGGGCCGCCTCCTGGAACCCTGAGTACCACGTGACTCGCGCCGAGCTGCTCTGTCGGCCATGTTGTCGGCAAAACACGCGGATCAAAGGATTGCGCTACTCTGCTCCGTAGGAGCTATACACCAACTCATGTTTACAAACAAACCGGAGCGCCCGGAGCGCCCCTAGCGGACGCCACCGGCGCCGCGCATGCGCGATGGGGGTGTGGGCAACAAGCTCGCCGTCGCCCATAAACAAACCATTGAAATGCGATGTTATCGGCATCGGTGTGAGTCCCCCTGCCCTTTATCGCTTTCGAATTGTTGATTTTACGTCTTCCTGACAATGTCTGACTACATGAGCGGCGTCAGCGAAATCAACGAAGCTCGTTACACCGCAAAACTTCGCGTGAATAATCTCACATGCGGCGATTCATTCCGCGTGGACGCCGCAGAATGTACGCTAAAGCCTGATTCACATGATGAGATTTCGCTCGCAATTTTCAGTCGCGACGTCGCTCGGGCTGCAAAAGCGTGAACCGCAGCTGAGATAGTCGACGTCGATACTGAAAATCGCAAGCAGAATCGGACGAAGTGAATCAGGCATAACAAGTCGGTGATGGCCGCTGGTAACAATAATCAACATCTCCTTGTATCTACTGTTTACGTCGAGCCTGCTTACCAACCTTCAAACTTAAGTCTTGTGAGGCCTGCACTTACTTCTTAACGCAAGTACCGGGCCAACAGTTGGTCTACGGGCCGGTGTCGTCTAAAAGAGCAGACGACAAGCAGAAGCGTTTTGAAAGAGCAGACGACAGTTCGAACGATCAGACGGCCGTTCGAACTTGAAGACGCACTGAACGTAGTCCGCAGGTGGGCCGTACAACTTGAGGGTTTTCCGACGTTCATGTTGGAACAAAACAAATAAATCTGATGACCACAAGTATCCGTGAATTCAACCCAAAGTGCTTCCCGCCCAAGCAATTGTGGTCCGGCGGCGGCTGGTTTACCACATATCCATGTTCTGGGACGAACCGAGAACGTGAAAACTGACCTTCAAACCTTTCTCGACTCATTTGGCACAGCCCCAGTCGCGGCGGTTTGACGAAAAGGCATGTTTTCGTCAGGTTCCTTTCAAAACAACGCAGGAATACACGCCTCACATGGGGCCTTCCGCCCACAGCCCCAGACCGGAAGTGCGACCGACGCGCCACCACCGCGCCGTGACGTAACAGAGATGAGTTCGTGCATAGAACGCGATCCTGCTCCTGACATGACCCACCCTAAAGGTGCCCTGGAACCCAACCCCTGTCTCTATCATGGCGGTTAGCATCCTATCTTCGCCTATGCATCGGAGAGTGGCCTCCGAAGGTCAACGAGTGACATCCTGGTCGAAGACGGCGCATCATCTTCATTACGTAGCAGCTCTTCAGGTCGAAATTTGAAGACTTTGTCTTCACAATCTCAGCTTCCATACGAAAATGGTCTATGGTCGTCTATGAAAAATCCTATGGTGAGCTATCACCAACCTGTGGCCCCTCTATGGTCAGCCATAAGAAACCAACGAAACACGCTACAGCCACCAATGAGAAAAAATCTAGCGTCTTCAAAGCTATAGAATCTCGACCACTTTGATTTCTATAGCTGGCTATAGAATAATTTATAACTGTTGATGCTATTAGGACTCGCGACCATTCAATATTCTCTAGCGAGCTATAGAAATACTGCATTGTCCATAATGCTACAGATTCGCGACTAATGAATGTGCTTTAGCCGGCTATGAGAGGTGGTGTATGTCTGAGTCTATAGACTCGCGACTAATGAACTTTCTCTTAGCCGGTTTTTTATAGTGTTTCTTATGTCACCCAAGCTATAGGACTTCCGACCTTTCAATGTGCTTTAGCCGGCTATAGAGTGGTGTATGTCCCAGACTCTATAGACTCGCGACCATTGAATATTCTTGTAGCCGTCTTTATAGTGTTTATGTCACCAGCTATAGGACTCCGATCCTCCGACGTGCTTTAGCCGGCCATAGAGTGGTGTATGTACCTGCAAGGTCTACGCTCGCACCGTAGGCTGTTAGTGCTATCTTAGCCGATTTTATAGTGTTTTTATGTCACCCAAGCTACTAGGCCTCCGGAAACCTTTCAATATGATAGCTTTTAGCCGGCCATAGAGGCATGTGGCGTTCTCGAGGCTATAGACTCGCGACCATCCAATTTTTTTAGCCGGCTCAATCGTTATGTTTTACTCTATTGCTCAGGCTATAGGCCCGGCGACCCTTTTTTTTTTTACCGCCAGATATGGAAGGGAGTCAGCCCGCGTGCGCCCGATCGGGGTTGAGAACTTTCTGTAGGCAGGCGTTAACGGGACACGAATCGCCGCGGTTGCGGCCGCCCGCGATCATAATATCGTCCTTAGCCGCCTAAGGGTTACTGCAGTTTTGCCGGCTGCTTTTCCCTGCGCATTGGCGTATTTCGGCGTTGACCCCGTCATCTCAATCTTCCGTTTTTTACGCTCTAGTTGTCTGTCGCACTTTCCAGTGTGCTTTGTAAGCATATGTGCTTCGCAGCGCGCCTTCTACTTTGTTCGTGTCCCTGCCATGTTTGCATTATTTCTGCTCGCCTGCTGTTAAATATATTTAATGTTTTTAATGTTTATAACCCGTCGCTCTCCACGCGGCGTCAACGAACATAAAGCCGCTGCCTACGCCACTGCAGAAGCGAGCTCTTAACTCTTGCCACGACGGTCTATCGCGCTATAAAGTCGTCTACCTCGACTCGACTAAAGCCCCGAGAGGCATGTCTCGAATGCCGGTGCACATGTCATCAGTGGTAGGTAAGAGCAACGACGCCCAGCAATCGCGACGCGAGAGCCGACTGTGCCCCTGATCTGTGGAAATGTAAACTTGGGACTCTCGAGCAGCGTTAGCTTACTGAACATGCAAGCACATCACTTCGCCTCGTCGCGAATCCTTTGCCCTTCGAGTGGCTGTAAAGTTGCTCCAGCGCCCGGCGTACCTGCGCAGCGCGTCCTCCAACAACCGTTCGCACAGCATCGGAACCTTCTGTCTGCTGACGCCGCGGCGGTTTGTCGTTGCGGGGATCATGTTCGCGGGAGTTCATGTTCGCGGTGCTTCATGTTCGCGGCCGGGCTAACCTGCTTCTACCGGTCAGAGCCGCGAAGAGATAAATCGTCGGCGCTCCCGGGTCGCTAATAGGCTCCAGAAAGGGATTGCCATGATGCTGCACGTGGCGGTCGCTGACAGGCAGCTGCTGTAAGTAGCCACGCCGGAGCACCTGGAACGTTTTCGCGGGCGTTCGGCAGGGCAGAGATTCTCAACGACAAAGCAGCCGTCCTGCATCATCAGCGCTAACGCGGCCCAGAGTCCCACGCTCACATTTTTATCACAAAGCGAACACGGACAGCCGAGATCGGAGCGCGCGTCGTCTCCCCGCTTTCCGTGATTGCTGCGTCGTTGCTCTGGCTAAACAATTCACACGATTCTCTTCGAGACTTCGCGAGCGTTAAATAAGGCAGCGATCTATAGCAAGCGCGATAGAGTGTCTTGAGCAACAAAAAGCTTGCTTCCCGGCAGGGGCGTAAGCAGCGGTGCATATGTCCGTTGACGCCCGTGTCGAGAACGGGCGAAATATACCTAAAGACACTGAGATTAACAGCCAGAAAAAAAAAATTAATATCGTTGAGGCACTTGCCCCAACCCTAGGATACGCATCCTATTATCTCTCCTGTTCTGCGGAATTCCACAGATCAGCATAGCGCCGTGGCTATTTTTTCTCTTTCTTTTCCTGAAGTCACATGGAAGTCATTACTGGCATACTTGCGGCACTATCCACCATGTGTCATCGTGGTGCAGCAGGGTGTAATTGATGACAGTGTGCTATAGACTGAACTCACGGATAAAAAGCGTAGTAACGGCAAATATTTCTTAAACCATGCAATCAGAAATGCCTACGGCGATGCAAAGATTCCCAAAATTAGCTGAAGCACGTAGGCCTAACAGTGCAGACATATCCAAGAGTGATTAAGTAAATATATATATATATATATATATATATATATATACTTATTTATTTATTTATTTGTGGAGATCCTGCGCCAAAAAAATGTATTCACCATTAATTCTTTATTTTAACTTCTAATGTGGGTTACACGGCGTAAAATATGATATCTTCAAACCTGCCCCGTTTCGGGTCCAGCCACGGGAGGTGCGGCTTTGGAAGTCCAAAGCTGGCCTTCTTGGAGTCATGTCCTTTTCACTTGGTAGTGACAGCTGGAGCAGACGTGTATGCGTGTTTGGGAGACAATCGTGTCTCCGGTTAGGGTCACGTGACGAACAGTCTCGAAGCTGGTGATAACGCTGAACACTGGCACCAGCCTTAAGCCCAAGCAGAGCCTTTTAACGGTTGCCAAGCCGTTGCACGCAGCATCCACTGCACTATCAACCTTGGGTCGAACTGTCAACGGGATATAAACGGCCACCATTCTCTCGTTGTGTTCATTGTTGGTATGCCCTGAAGATTAGCGCTTGTGATCGGCCTCGTTCTGCGCCTCGAAGAAGCTCTGGCTTCTCAACTCCTCTGTTTCTCTCTCTCCCTAAGCTGGAAGCTATTGTAGAAGTTGCGCACTCGGCGGACCAGCCGACCGTGGACTTTTCGTCAGTCGGCCTGCCCGCTGGTGCGCATGTAACGTGAAGGTAGCGTGATCACGTTGTTTGACGGATGACGCGTTGGCTTCGTGGGCAATGCCCAGAATGCCCGCTTATGGACCCTGAGTCACCGCGTCGTGCGACGCCGCGGGGGCTGCGGTGGGTTTCGCTACTATGGCGAGGGCGTATCCTCGATCGAAAGTCCTGCCCGCATGTCGGCAACAAGCGATTTCTTCAAAGAAGCCCAAGACATCTCTGCGATGCGTCCAGCGGCCCAGATGCGACAAATGACGAGAACTGTCAGCAACGTGCGTGAATCTGCACGGGCTCAACCTTCTCGGTTTTGTGCTTGGGTGGGTTTTTCTGCGGCGCCCGTGTCGACAATCTCGGATTACATCTTTCAAGTCGCGGTATTTTTCAACGTATCGTGCTGCAACCTCACTTCCGGCGACAACCGACCGTTCTGTAGTGCTCCATTCTCCTGGCAGCGCTCTTATCTTGACCGCTGGGATGAATATTTTCCCGAAATTCTGGCGCAGTCGCCTGCACAGTGTATCGTCGGAAATCAGGAAAATTCGTGCGGTTAGAATACTGACTTCTTATTCTTTCTGCGTTTTGTGAAAACACCGTCACCATAGACACTTTTTCTAAGCTTAGTATAACGTTTCCTGGCACACGTTTGAGTCGACACTAACGTTTGTCTGACACACACATGTCAAAGTGCACGCCGCTGGGACATTTAGTCGCCGCCTGTATTCACTGATAGGCAAAAGCGTGCTCATCGATTCATGCCCACCTGTTCACGTACACTTCTTGGCGAGTCTGCAGCGAATCTCGTTACAAAAAATATATATACATATATATATATATATATATCTTTGGGTTGTTTATGAACATAACGTGTTGACGTAAGAACGTCTGTCAGTGAAACGTCATTCGATGAACTGGTTGCAGCGCCATATGAGTGGCGACTGTGCATTGGGGGTTCGGAAATTGGCCGGTATGCCGGGAGAGACTAGACATCGCCCAGGTTCTTTGGTTCCTCGTTTGCTTTGGCAATATTCTATGGGTTATGCGACACCCTCAGTAGTACCTCACACATATGACGAGATTGCTTGGTTTGTGCTTGTCTGCAAGAATGGGCTGTGTGTAATAAACTTCTAAAATATTTGAAAACAATTCATTGAAGTTCAGTTTACATGTGCTTTTGCCAACACCTGGGTAAGATGCATTTGTAAGCTTTTTTGTTGTTGTTGAAATGTTAGCTCTTTTGTTTTAGCCGGAGTTCCTGAAGTTCCGACACGTCTTACACGAAAGCTTTTTTTAAAGGTTCTTCAAGTCGACAACAAATAATTTGTTTCACATTTCGCCATGATTGTGGTAAAGAAAAACTACAGGCAGCTATAGCCACGATGGTAAAGAGACCCATGGAGACGAGCTCCTAGAAGAAGCTCGCTTAGTAACCATAGAAGAGAGCCACTGGCTGCTATTGCACTGTGTCTAAAAAAGGTCCATAGAGTAAGCCATAGAGACCCTCTATAGCAGACCATACAAGAGAGCTGCAGGCCGGCTTTAAAGAAAACCATAGAAGTGCCATAGGCAGCTGTAGCACGATGGGTATAGAGAACCATAGGACGAACTATAGGGCATGAGCTATAGCAAAACCATACAAAGAGCAATGGAGCGGCTAAAGAAAACCATAGGAAGTTTAAGCAGGCCACTATAGGCACGGTGTATAAAAAGATCCATGGGAGTGAGCTATAGAGATCCTCTACAGTAGACCATACAAAAATCTATAGGCGGCAAAGGAACGAGGAAATGCCATGAGGCGCTGTAGCACAATGGGTATAGAAAACCATAGGACGCAACTATGAGAATGAGCTACATAGCTGACTTATACACAAGCGCAATAGTGCAGCGAAAACCATAGGAAAGACCACAGTAGGCAGCTGGTGGCACGGTGTCTAAAATGATCCATAGAGTAAGCCACAGAGATCTCTATAGCCGAACCATACAAAAAGCTATAGGCGGCT
>JAZHYW010025480.1:0-44582 GCA_037355805.1 Ixodes ricinus | reverse complement strand
AAATAAATAAACTGCCAGCAGCAGTGACAGGCGCTCCTTAGGAAATAGAAAGATAAAACAAACTGGTTAGGAAAGCCTGGAGAAGGGGGACAAACACAGCTAGGTGAATGTGTGTATTTGCAATGCGTTGGACTAGTGTTTTGTTGCTGCAGATTTGAAATGGCTCAGCTCAGTGTTAGGAAAATTGTGTGTTCTGGTATCAACCCTGGCACAAACTGGTTATGTTTGTATGCACAAAGGACTTGCTCCATTTGTGCAAATCTCAAGGAGTAACCCTTGAGAAACTCTTCCTTGGAAGAATCGAGAAGACCTTTTCCCCAACATTTATTCGATTCTCTCTCAAATCTTTAGTTCACATCCTGCCTCTATCATTCGTGACAATATATTCTTCAGAACAGCTGCATTTTCATTGTATTTCTTGCTCCCTGTGGATACAGTCAATAATTCAGTGCTGTCGGGGACAGCAAAATGCTTCTCATTAAGCATACATTGAATTTGCTCCCCGGGAGATTTTTGCTTGCCTCCACCAACGAAAGCACTTGGCTAATGAAGGTGCGCAGTGTTAACCATGCTCCGCAAATTGCAATCCTTTCTTAGGGCACCTTGGGCAGTTTCTTGAAAGAAAAGTTGGGTTTCTGCTGCGGCATGGAAAGCAATTCCTGGGACTCTGTGACAGACCGTGACATGTTTGTTGGCATCAGTATTCCATGGACGGGCGTACCCCAAACCAAGCTTTGTTAGCCGTGGTGACCAAATGCCCACAGCCATGCTTAATTGGCTTAGCCGCTTAGACACGGTAGATAAAAGCGATAAAGTTAAGCTTCTTCAGCATGGCTTTTCTATGCTCCCAGGGTTGCTGGACTTGTGGAGTGCATAAAAGAACCCTTAGAATTAACCAGTCCAGTGATGCGATTTCTGCGCCAAAGGGATACCCTACTACATCCTCTTATATTTAGCCCAAATGTAAGGAATTTGCGCCAAAACTTGATTTCACTTTATTATTACTGAAAATATAATGACTCAGGCCCCACGCATGGATCAACTTTTGATTATAGCCACAAATACCATACTATCCTACTTGATCTCACTGACAGCAATATCTCTTGTGTTTGTAATCTGCTCTGGCCGTAAAGACGCAGGCAAGCTGGTGACGAATCATAGTAGAAAAACCCAGAGACAAGAAGCAAAAGGGACAAGAACAACAATGAAGGCTGTGTCAAATGCAATCATTGTTGTTCTCAGATGGTGTTGTTCTTGTCCCTTTTGCTCCTTGTCTCTGGGTTTTTCTACTAGGAAGTTAGCTTTGTTGAATGAGCTTGTGTACTGCAGTGACACTACAACCATGAAGGAAGCATCGCGATTTTGCTTATCTTTTTTTGCAACCAAGTGCTAAAGGGAAAGCACTCTCCCAGAGATACTAGAAAAAGGAACTTGAACCTAACAGCTCTTAGTTGCAGTTTATGATAAACTTGGGTATTCTGGCGATATCTTCTTCAATATTTCAGATTTAGCACTTGCAAGAAAATTTATATCAACTGCTGTATAGGTTTATTTTAACTCTCGTTGTCACCTTTATATTGTTTTTATCAGTGTTGGGAAGTGCTTTAGGTACATTGTACTTAAAGTCCAATGTACCTAAAGTAGACAAGTAGGTCTAGAGGTACATTCCCTGAGTATGCACTTGTACTTATCCATTTTGGGCGAGCCTGGCTTTCCCCAAACTGTTCAGGACGAGCTCGTCTGCCTTCCCCGGTTCACCCGCTCGACTGTTTTGGATGCCTCGGTCATGGCCTAGTTTGAGGCTCTGCCAACAAGTGGCAACACTGAAGCTTTTTTTATTTTTATTTCTTCCATTTTGTTTGTGCCTAGAAACTTGATTTTGATGGCAACCAATGTAATTTTGAAGACAAGGGTCAGAAATTTTCCAAAACGGTTAAGAGGTGAAAGCATTTTTTTCTGGCACTTTCCAAAGAAAGTACAACTCCCGACTTGAAAGTTGGTCTTGTCAAAATTGTATCTCAAAATGATGCTTTGTCAACTCTGAGGAATACTGGGAGGAGTATTTTACTCTCACCAGACAAGCAAGCAGACGACGCATTGCTCTGTTTGTTCTGGCTTTTGAACTCTCTACTTGCTCGGTCAGTGAGCAAGTTAAAAATATTAGGACAATTAGTCCCAATGTTGCACCTTTGACTTAATGTCGCAATGTCTGAAAACATTATGACATTCTATTGTCACAATGTTTTGAGACATTCTATTTTGTCTTTTCCTTCGACTTAGAAGTTCCTTGCACCACAATCTCAGGTGTCACATTATTATTATCACTCTTTTTTCGGAGAGGACACTCCTCTATGAGAGGATGGCTTGCGGAAGGGCTGACGTCATGTTCTCTCCTAGTACATTCATCCCCTTGGGTGCAATAAGCCAGTGCAGCGGCGCCAAATTCACAAGTCAGAAGGACCAGTGAATTCGGTGCCGTTTCTGGAAAAATCTACTCTGTGGCCACTTGACTTTATTCTCGAAAGGTGCAGAGGCTTTGAGAATTGCTAACTCTGTGGTCCAACATGGACGCCACAGTACTGTTCTTGAAGTACATTGCACCCAGTGTACTGACTACTTTACTCAAAGTACATCACCTCTCATTTACTTTCCACCTTATCGGGGTACAGTCAAGACCCCTGGGCAATCAAGTTTGGGTTGACAGGTCTTATGCGGGATATTTGAACCTGATCTCGAACGTCCGATCCGAGTGCCCTGGCCAACTCTGACGCAGAGCTCACTTCCAATGGTTGCCAATAGAATAAACTAAATTAGAACTTGAATGAACATACCTAAAATTACCATTCACAGCAATCCATATTGTCCTTCATCAATCGGCATCTTGTTGCATGCCTTCTAAGATTGCACACAAGTGACCAAGTGGGCATGTTTTTTTAGTTGGATATTAACATATAATATTGCCTCTATAATGGATTTTTGGCTGCTCCAAAATGGGGCCAAGCACATGAGTGCAGTGTCGGAGGTTAAACTTGGAACTAACCGAGCTCTTAAATACCGTCTTACTTTTCCTTCAGAAACGCAAGAAGAAGACGAGAAGGCGGCGCAAGATAAACATCCCAACGAAAAGCGCTGCAGCAATCCTGTCCGGGCATGCGGCCTCTCCTAAAGAAGAGTACAAGCTTCTCGGCAGTACGTCGGATTCAGAGCCGGACAAGGGGTCAGCCACAGCAAAAAAGCCACATCCAGATTCGGAGACAGATCCAAAGCCACATGTGCAGCTCGAGTCACTCCATCAGATAATAGTGTTGGACAATGAAAAACCAGTGGTGGCAGAAGTGATTCCACAGTGCAGCAACATCAGCGACGGTTCTAAGGTCATCCTGAGTGTGTGCACTGCAGATTTGAATTCAATTCAATTGTGCGGAGGATGCTAAATAGAATTGCTTCTCAAGTCAGACTGGATGTTTTCAAAATTCACCCGTTTATTTAGACAATACTCTAATGAGACTTTACATCATGGTTGGCAGCACATGCTCAGAGCATGTTCTTGGTAGAAGATAAATGGGTGTTGTCAGTTTGCACTGCAGACAGTGAGCAACAATATTCATTGGGGGGGCCAATTGGGTTTGGGAAGCGCGTTAGCTGTTTGCCCTGGAAGGCATGCTCAAACCAAGAGGGCTACTGCCGTATTTGCCCGAGTGAACAAGGCCTGTGGGTCTGCTTTTCCCCAGAGCAAATTGCTATCTGCTCACATAGGCTTTTTACAGAGAATCGTGTTCTTGACTGCGTTTCTGATGCAGAACACAATGAGCAGCTGTATGTGTACACCACTGATCTCTATGACAATTGCTGGATCGCGTTTGCTCGCTCCGCGAATGCGGTCACTGGCGGCCATCTTTTTGGTAGAGTTATATCACCTCTAGCCAAGGTACAGCTACTGCAGCCACTATCATCCATCCATGGCAGACAGCGTTGTGGTAGTTGTGGTGGCAGGCTGCCATCAAAATAGCGTGGGTGATATTTCGTGCTTGATTGAAAATGTTTGACGAAACATGTTTTTGAAACCCGGCGTGAACGATAGCTCCATTTTTGAGGACCCGGTGAAAGTTTAACGAAATCGAAGCACCGGGGAAAAGCACCACAGCACCACAGCTTAAGTCGCATCGAAAGAAGCATCGAAAGCAGACGCCGCTAAGCAGTCTGCTTTCGATGCGAGCTGCGCTGCTTTCCCCCGGTGCTACGCTTTCGTAGAACATTCGCCGGGTCCTCAAAGATGAGGCTACTGTTCACGCTGGGTTTCAAAAATCTGCTTCGTCGAACAACTTCAATCAAGCACGAAATATCACCCACGGTAAGTGTACTAGATCTATGGCTATTTTACGGCAGCCTGCCGCCATTGCGCAGTCCGCCATGTTACTATGATGGCTAGAGATGATATAACTCTACCAAAAAGATGGCCGACCGTGGCCGCAATCCCGTCCATAGGCGGAGCTGGTCAAACGCGATCCGGCAAGTAGACATAGAGATCAGTGGTGTACACTGACAAGTGCGACAATTAGTCGAGCAAATATGGTAAAGTCATTTCATACCGGTTGAGTGAGCCAACTGAAACTGCTGGTTATTGACAGAATGAGAACAGCAGGCAACGTTACTAGAACCACTCAGTTGGGAAACTGCCATAGAGACTGCTCTGAAAAAGTGGCACTGATCCGTCCACGAGAACCGAGCTAATGGCGATCGCAATGCCGCCATTTCTCCCGCAGCGGCCAGTCCAGGAACTGCACGTGACTTCCATTTTCGTTGTAATCAGCCATTCTGGGGCCAGAACAGATACTGTGGAAGGGGCTTCGAGGTACCGCCCCCGACTCCCAAGCGGACGCGCCGTGATTTACTACTGTGGTTAATATGCGCCTAACTCAGGACGCGCTACCTGAAATCCCCGCTGAGGCACGGTTGTATAAAAACAATATTATTATACTGCAAAACCTTGCGAACTAAAGATTTTAGAAAACAACACGCGCCCCCCCCCCTTTGTACTAAACTCCAATAAAAGTTACTACAAAAAGAGTTTTTTCCTTTAGTTTTTACACAAAAACATGCTTTCTAAAAGCTCAAGGCAACCACAGTTAAGACAAATGATACAGAGTGGCGCTGTTGTCGCATTTAGCTCGGTCTCGGTGGACGCCAGCGGCCCAGGTTTCAACGGTGAGTTTCCCAACTGAGAGTTCTAGTAACGTTGACAGCAGGGCTCTGCTGTACTTTGGCAGGATGCCATTCTAATCCCTCTCAATCCATGCATAGCCTCTAGATCCATGTCTCACATAGAGGAGGGCTCTGGAAGCATCCAAGAAATGGTGGCCGCTGGTGTGTGCAAGCGGTCACTCCTCGCCATCGTCCTTCTTCTGGGACTGCGTCTTTTTTCCGAAGGAGGGGTGATGACAAACTTGAGCATCCCGTCCTTTATCCTCTTCTGGAGGAACCTGGCCTCTGTTCCCAGAGAAGCTTGGAATTTTTCAAAGATGTGTTCCTGGAACGAGAGAACAGACTCCTTGTGCCGTGCTTCGCCTGCACGAGACTCGCACTGGAGATGAAGCAACACAAAGACCTCCCTAGCATTTTATCCTAGCAGCAACAGTGTGAAGGGATGTTTCAAATCAATCGCTCTTTCAACATATTCAGCTAAGATTTTTTACAGAGGAATGTGCATTAAGGTTATCAAAATTTCACTCGCCTAACTTAGTAAAAAGTTAGGTCCCTAGCTACGGCATCCGTCTACTAATAAAGGCGTGCGCAACATATGGCGGCACGTAAGAGCGCAGGCAGGTGGCCACGACGGTGCTTCCATCGGCAATTGCAGAAGCGATGCACTGTTTTTATTCTACCAATAAAACAAAACCAAGATAAAACAAATCAACAATTATTTTCAGCTACATGTCGTCTGCTTTGCACACTCTGTCTCTTTTCTGCAACTCTTGGGGTCATCTTGATGGTGCGCTCCCAACAAGTGAGTGAAGGTTGCTCGTTGCCAGAAGTCGAAAGAGGTCCACGGCAACCTCCCCTACAATAGACCATTTGCAGTATTCCCAAGCGCCGCGGCCCGCACTCAAGGAATCATGGGAATGGTGTTCCTTCAGCTCCCTAGTGATCGCTAATTTTCGACCAACTCCGTGGTTACACAGTTTTTGTACCCCAAGGACCTGTCATATCACTTTTAAAATTGCTCGTCAACGTCAGCATTTTTGATACTGCGCATGCGATCCACCTTTCAACCTGGCTGAGCTGCAGAAATCTTACAATACAGTCTAAGCTCATTATAACAGACCTGGTTACAACAGACATTTGGATATAACATACCGATTTGTGAAGTTCGGTTGGTTTTCCTCTATGCACCATTGACTCAACTTCATATCTGCATACAACATACTCTTTTTACAACAGACCGAAATCTTGGTCAAAATCAAGGTCTGTTATAACGAGCTTAGACTGTATTATCATTCTCGTGATTGTTGTTTGAGCAGGAATTGCTTAAAAAGCCGATAATTCACAACAACAAAAACCAGGATTTAGCTCCGAGTCCGTGGGGCTGTTTAGAGCATTTTTAGCGTTTCTAACTTTATCAAAAACGCTGACATTGACGAGAAATATTAAAAGTGATACGACGGGTCATTCGGGTATATCAGGCCCTTGTTCAGGGTGACTCCGAATTGCGCTCAAAACCTGTGTAACCAAAAATAAAGTCGAAATTACCGATCACTAAGGGGCTGAAGGAACACCGTTCCCATGATTCTTTTAGCGTGGGCCGGGGCACTTGGGGGATATAGCAAATAGTCTATTCTATGCTGGGAGGGAAACCTCAAGCCACCGACAACACTGAAAAATGGGCTACTCTGTGCCTTCGCCACCCATCCTCATCTGCTGTACCAACCAGGGGACTTTTTCTTTTAGCAGACGGACGCTCTAGGTAAAACGTTTTCTGATTAAATTTGTATAACCGTAATGCACATTTTTGGGCCTACCAAACCTTAGCTTAATATCATCGGAAACTGATTCATGCTGTCCTTACAAGCAGCCTCCCTGTAGATAGTGCACCGAGAAACTGGCTTCTGGATGGCAGGACATTTCTAGGTAGGGTGACCAGACGTCCCGTTTTGGCCGGGACGTCCCGTTTTGAGGTCCGCTTCTGCCGTCCCGTCTTTTTGTCCCAATAAAGAATCGTGTCCCGTTTTCGCAGTAGTTCATAGTTTCGAAATTGGCACAAAGCGAGTTGAAACAAACCGAGACTGTGCCTACTCGTTACAAGTATGTTTTACAAAAATAGCCGTAGGTACTTTACCCACAGCAAAATTTAGAGAACTGTTCTTGCCCACAAACACTTTTTCTCTCACGAAGACTCGTGTGTAGACATATATATGTACTTACTGAATATAGCACGCATGTAGTATGTTAACCTTCTGAAATAGCAGTTATTGCATTAAATATTTTCTCCCAATCTCAATCTTTAGTACCCTCCTCCCCCTCCTCCCTGGGCTGGGATGTCCCGTTTTCTACCTTGAGGAATATGGTCACCCTATTTCTAGGCGTAGGGACTCCCGACGGCCTGCAGGCAACACAGCAGGCTTTGAGGTTTTACTGCTGTTCCATTGGCATTCCCTGTGGCGATTATTTGGTTTCCCAGTGTTTTGTGTTTGTTGTGACATTGTTTATTTAATGAGACACAATATTCATTATTTAGGAGGGTATGCACCTTAGAACACATGTACAGATGCCTGCTCAATGGGAAAAAAATTAAATTTTTGTCATCAATGAATTAGTGACTATTGTAAAATACATGCAAAAGTTGGGGAAAAAATACAGAATGGTATAGGAGCAGTACCGCTCTCGTCAGGCCCATTTTACACCAGCACTCGTGTGAAACTTAACTGCTTTGTGCCAGCTTCTTCAAGTGGCTTCTTGATATGTTTGTTTCCAAAGCATGCGGTTGGCGCATGAGGTTTTTCTAGGCACTGTCAACAGCCTGAGAAGCATGGGCCAAATCAAGAAGACCCACCAGCTGTCTGCTGCCCTCCGGTGTCCCAGATATGGCCACGCGAATCTCGCTGTTCTTTTCCAGCCATTTCTTGATGCTCTTCAGCTTGTGGTCAAGGTCACTGTCCGTGATCTTGCTGCTGGCCAGCAGACTCTTGACGGCCCCTTTCTGCGGCTTGCCTTTGTCGCTCTTCTCGTTGCTGTGGAGTAGCATGTCCCTCGTTGTCATCAGCTTGTAGATCTTCCTCTTCTTGGCTTCAGAGTGCTGGGGCTCATCCACCTTCACGAGTCTTGGGAGAAATAACATCTTTAAATAGACTCTGCCCACCAAAATAGTTACGGTGTATCAGTCGCTGTCCAAATGTACTGGTCCGGACCTGCATGCCACTTCCAAAACTAATTGTTTTGTTCAAAATGGAAGCGCTTAAGTTTAAATTCATGTAGATGAATGCCGTCCGCTACACTTTCCCATTGAAACTTTAGGAACATCACCTTTGATAAAGGTAACGGTTCTGAAGCTTTGGCATCTGGATTGGTCCACTAATGCTACACTTTTGCAGCGAAAAACACTACATTTTTTCAATAAAGTTTTCCATTTTCGGGTTTTATTTTTTTGTCAACGACTATTTTAAAATCTGCCAAGTTTTATCTGGTTCCGATGGTTGTGTCCCCATTGTCCTCAGTGTGTCCTCGTTTAGGACTGTCCTTCCTCTTTCGTAGCTGCCAAAGTCTTGAGTGCGTTTCCCCGTTCCGAGCAGACGTCGTGGACGTGAAAATTAAAATGAAACCCGACAACTCATGCGATCCGCCAATTCGCCCCACGGAGTGTGCGTCGCATGATGCTGACGTCGCACCTTTCTGAGCCGGCACAGTGGACGCTACATGACGGTACACATGCTCCTCGACTGGAGGCTGATGTCACTCGGCTCCGGGTCGGGAGGTATTTTTTTTCGTTTGGCTCTATAATATGCTCAAGCAGTGATATGAAAGTTCTCATACTTGATCAGGGTGTCTACAAAAACTGTCTTAAAATTTCCTGCCTTTTCCATGTTTTGCCCGACTAACTGTTTTGGACGAGCCTAGCTTGTTTTTGTGGAGTCGTTCCTAAACCGTTCAGGACGAGTATCGTTCGTCTGCTTTCCCGCACACTCAACGGTTGTGGACAGCTCACTCATGGTCTAGTTTGCAGCTGTGCCAACTGAAACTGTAAAAGTTTGCTCCCATTCTGTTTATGGCTAGAAATTTGATTTTGAAAGCAACCAATATTGCAACTGTCAAGACCAGAATTAAGCAGTTGAGGGTCAGACACTCCCAAGAACTAAAAACGGTTAAAGGACATGCCTCAAGTGCAGTTTTTATGTGAAAAATACTAGTATATCTTTAGCAAGACTTAATATTGGGCTAGTTGGTTGGCACGTACGTTTACTTGCGTACAAATCACTTGTTAGATCAAAACTCGAATACGCATACTGCCATCTGGAACCCTCACCAAGCATATGTTAGTAATGAACTTGAATCTGTTCAAAATCGATCCACAAGGTTCATTCATTCTGCCTACTCGTACGATATCAGCGTTCCATCTTTAAAAGCAGAATCAGGCCTGACACCTCTTTCTCTTCGCCGTCGCACTTCCAGCCTCTCCTCTTCACAAGTTTTAGTACAGCTCGCTGAATCATGCACCTTACGTTGTCCCCCCATCACGCATATCTCCGCGCATTGGTCATCCACTTCAAGTAACACTCCCACGTGCCCGCACTATGACTTTTTAGCCTCCTTTTTTCTCAAGCAGCGGCAGACTGGAACGGCCTTCTCCACCACGTAGCCGACATCACATCTCCATCCGTATTCATGGAGACTGTCGTCGACCACCTTCCGGCATGAATGCCTGTTAAAAACGCTTTTATATGTAACCCCACCCCTTATGTAATACCCCTAACGGGGTCTTTAAGGTAATAAAATTAAATGAAATGGTACTAAGTAAACTTGTATGCGCAAGCACAAAGTGTGAACATGAAGGAGCGGACAAGGACAACTTTCAACTAGTTTTATTTACGGCCAACTGACTGCAAAAGGTTCATAGGGATCCTGGGCAGGAGTAAAGAATCTTTTATATAAAGAATGGAAATGCCTCTGTTTAAAACTAAATTTCGGTTCCTATCTGGGCCGATGCAGTATGTTTTTTTTATCTTTTGCCTTCCTTTGTAGCGCATGCTTTCTATGAACCTTTTGCAGTCGCTTGGATATAAATGAAACTAGGAAGTTGCACTTGTCCTTGTCTACGCCTTCGTGTTCATCCTCTGTGTTTGCGCATACAAGTTACTAGTACATCAGATGACCAACACGTTTCTATTAAATGTATTCCTCAATATTTTTTGCTGAATATGTGTTCCATCTAAATTAAACCACTGGGTGCACGTATTAGCACGTGCATGAAGAGAGAAGTTTGTCTGGTGTGAGCCTTTCAAAAGAATCTGATTAGGGTTCTGCCAAGATCAGTTTCTGACGTGTTCACTACGGTTCATTGAATGCTATTTTATCGAAATGCGTTTTAGAAACGGGCATGTTTTATTGAAGCTTGATTTAGAGAAGGTGGAACCTCAGTTTATCAATTTGTGAGAAGAGATTTATGCAGGTGCACCGACTGAGACTGTGTTGCACCTCACAAGCATCATTTGCAGTCCCTCAAGAAGCTCAATCTGTCTGAGAAGACAGTGAGTGTGCAGGCGATCATGATGTTTAAAACTGCGTCCCATCGACCTCATCCCTGCCACACCAGAAATGAAAGTTACATGGGAAAGAAATCCCACCCCCGGGCTAGTGACCACTGAAGAAGGCACAGGACAAGACGTCGCTCATGCTCTTAATTATATAGCCCCGATAGACACCCACTCCTTTGCCGGACATACACTTTGTTCACAATGTACCGATTGGACTCTTAGATATATGATCAGCCACCGAATGACCTCTTGGAGATGTCCACAATCGGTGCCTGATTCATATGTATGGTTCTACGTTTTCGAAAATGAATGTATAGGCTATTTTCGGAAAATACTGGATAAAGCCAAGTGGCCACGGAGTAGTTGCTTTACTCTTGCTGACAAACTTAACACAATCGACTTGGGCACTTATTTGTTCAGAGAAATGACTGAATGATGTCTTGAAAGACGGTGGCGTGTTTTCACACGATGATATGCCATTTTTTGTTAGAGGTTGCTAAACTCTTCTCGAGCTCGGAAGTTTTTAATAGAGCTGGGAAAGCAAAGGAATCGCGTGGTCCTGAAAGAGCTTAATTTCACCGAAACAAATTTGGAGAAAGTACTTTGAAGTCTGGAGTTGTACTTTCTTTGGAAAGTACCAGAAAAAAATGCGCAGCCTCAAAATTTTGCAACAATAGAAAGCCGACCTGCCACAGCGCGTATTTTGTTAAAAAAAGAAAAAAAAAGCTCGGGGGACTACTCCATGTGAAGTAGTGTGTGTGTGTGTAAGCGTTGTAAGAGTAGAAGGGGGAGGAGGAGGAGAAGAGGGCCAATAGTGTTCACGCATGTGAAGTAGTGTACAACTAACCATGTATATACTTTCCAACACTGCTATTGGTTATCGATACTGACAACCTCTTTAAATCAAAACTTTTGCAGTAACGTAAATACAAAAAAGGTTCAAAACGCTAGGGAAGGTTTTTCTTTTCTTTTATGTTTTAACTTTGTTCTGCAAGGTCACAGGACCAATAAGATAGAACGATAAGGGGGTTGCAAGACCGACTCAATCCGAATGTTTTCCGCTTCTTTGACTTGGGAGAACGCCGCAAGATTGAGAAAACATGGCGAAAGTCGACAGAAATACTCACTGGTAGTTATGTTTCTTCGCGAAGAGGAGTGCTTCCTCCTTAGTTCGGGTCCCAAGCACTTTTCCGTCTGGGCCAATCAACAAAACGAACTCAATTTTCTTCTTTTCGGGAGCGGCTGTTTGGGATGAACAAACGCGCACATGGCGAAATACCACTGATTGCAAGGGAGGACTGTTGCCGGTGCACCGTACGGGCAGTATTCGGTCAGACGGTCTGGCATTCTTCGTCGTATGCGACCTTATCAGTTTTAGCGAAGGCCAGGCCATTAGTCTGGACGAAAACATCACGTTCACAGCTTGCAAGGCGTAAATAGCGAAACGGGCAGACGATAATGTCACAGTGTCGTCAGACAGAAACGACTTAGGTCGTAACTTGGCATCAAGTAACGTGATACAAATTTTGTTTTAACAGAGCAACGTTTCAAAGGTGTAAGTTACTAATTTAAATATTAACATATTAATTAATTAAAACTCGACTCTGTCTGTGTTCGTGTCCCTGTGCTGTATTGCAACTTTGATTGTTTGTTACCGTCGGGCGGGTCGTGGACCAATGTGGGATTTTCCAAAACCGACGCGCCTATCGCGGCAAAATACCACGCAGTGCACTCTAGGAACTAGTTGGCCACTCAGTTTCGGTTTCGACTGAGCAGCTTCATCTCATGCTATCCGAACGCGCTGCTTGCGTTTTCGATTACCTGACTTTTTACGAATGTACGATACACTCATTCTCGAGCGATACAAAACGAAGACCGGGGCACTTTCCTCGGTTCCCGAAACACCGGATATTGTGCGTGCGTATGCAAATGTAGTAAGACGTGGCTTAGTCATCTCACCCCACGAGTGCATCTTTGAGCTCAATGTCAATAATCCCGTCTAGTACCAGCGAACTACAACTGAAATTTGGTCACCTTGAGACCTACACGTATTTTGTTTGCCAAACTTACGCTTCTTGTTGCTTCATTGGGCGAAAAGCAAGCCGCATCCTCACAGGAGTATCAAAGTTGAGCCCAGCGTTGGCGCATGAACTTTTAAGAAAACGCAATAAATTCGACCTCACTACTGCACACAAGTTACTATGATGTCTTCCTCGTGTCATCACATATCTCACACTCAAATTTTATGCTGATTGAAAATTAAGTTTTCGCAAACGCCGAGATCGGCTAGCTACGATCATAGAGTTACTACAATAAACGCTAGAGGCTCAGCTGGCGCTAGTGTCTACGGGACTTCCGGTTGCAAATTGAAGCAGACAGCATGCAGTCTACATTTCCAGCCTCCCTGTGTATTCCTATGGGAAAACGCGCGTGAATTTTGTCTCTTCGCCGGAAAATAACATGAATAACTTTTGTCATATCGGTTGTAACGGATAGTATGTACCTTTATTGGTATTGTGAAAGTGTAATTGCTTTAGTTACAGCATTTTTCTTCACCACTGAGCGATGTTAAACTTCGCTCTATTTCAGGCCCAAACCCCTGTTTCAAGGAAGGTATGTGAAAACGAGCGACGGTTCTAAGCAAACTAACGATCGAAAGGAATGTAGTGTGTGTTCAGGTTCGCTAGCATTTCGGTGGTGCTTATATATTGCTAATATGCCCGTCCTGTCATTGGATGAAAATGACTCCGTCGTGCATCTTTACGATCGGTTAAAGAAACATTCGAATTAACGCAAAAAATAAAGCACGTGAGCTACGAAAGGTATGTCTTTTTATTATTTCCCATGTCGGGCAGTTTTTATCGGGCACCTGTTCTCTGACTTCTCCCTATTTGCAAAGATTTGCAGCGTGCGGGTGATGCTTTGAACCATTTGAACCCAGAACAAACATCTTCGCAGTACTTATTTATTGCAAATCTGACTATATTACGTGACTTTCAATTTATTTTGATCGTCTGCAAGCACAAGGAGTTACTTACTGCGTAGTTCTTGCCGTATCTCTCGGTTTTCTACATGTCCTTCGTTCGTTCGGCACGTATATCCTCCATGTTGGAAAGCGCCGACGCCGTGTTCGCGCTAACAGTGTCCGACAGTGCAGAAAAATACACGTACGAAGCCGTTTTAGCACCGTTTTTAATGCGATAAATTTGAAAGAAAAACGCCGTAACTGACCATTTATTTCATCTGCGTGACTGAGAAATGTTCCAATGTGCTAGTACGTACAAATTATTCGTGATATTTGCTCTTATAATCGAGCGCAGAGAAAATGCACTCGCTTTTTCCCATACACTCTAAGAAAAAAATGGAGGAAAAAAGTAGCAACGGCGCGTCTTCCTCCCTTCTACTGACGCGCCCCCAAGCGGACACGAGAACAAGGGAGGAACGAGACGTTTTCCTCCTTCTCCAAGCAGACGGGAGGAAGCTCTCGCCCTCCCGACTCATCTTCTTTCGGTTTCGTTTTTCGAGCAGGTTGCGCACGTTGTTTAAAGGGATACTACAACGAAATTTCGGCGCTCATTGTTTGGTCTATATGTGTTCAAAAGAGCAGTATCACATGGAACATACCAATATCTTGTTAAAAAAGTCTCGAAAAGGAATTTTCAAGACGAATTAAACGATTAGCAAAGAGCACCTGGTGGATGTCGCTAGCGCCTCGTTTGTAATGCTCGTCTAGGAACCTTGACAGCTAGTGACGGAGGTCGTCTCGCCTTCGGCCACGTCGAGAGAAGGGGGAAGGAGGAACTTCCCTCTTCCGAGAATCCCTTTTGTGTATCGCAGAAGTCGCTATTGTCCCCCTACAAGATTATAGAAGATTAACCCGTCACTCAAAATTCGTACAAAAGCAGCCGCTTCGGTGGCTGGAACGACTAGGCCATCCCCTCGAAATCAGCCTCGCCGTAGCTTTGCTCGCCTTGAGACGACCTACGTCACGATTGCGTTGGATGTCACGTGCTCTAAGCTGGGCCTTCTCCGAGCGCTTGCCAGAGTGGTCCGTTTGTAACGAAAAATACAGCCACCAGGATCAAAATACAAACGTGCGATTGTCATTTACGGATATTGTGGATCATATTCAACCTATTTTTGAACACGACGGGAATATTTCAAATTTCGTTGAAGTATCCCTTTAATAAATGCTGTTGAGTTGATTGAGCTTCAGCGGCAGCGAAGGCAGCCTGTAATTCCGTCTTCTAGTCCAAACGTGCAGAACATTTCGGTTGCATTGACGTTTTTACCAGTAATTTTATCAAACGAGCAAACGAAGCCGCTAGAAACAGCGAAGTTCCGGAGCAGTGCCAGCAGCGCCACGTACACTGGGTGAAATGGCCGTCTCCGGATTGCGGGACTCACGCGGGCACAGCCTCCAGCGGCTACGCGCTACAGTAGCGAAACCACGCGGCAATGTGTCGACGTTTTCGACGTTATGGAAATCGCAGAAACTGCGTCCAAGACTGGCAGGTTTTGCTGTCGGCTGCCTGCGTGCCTTCCGTGCTGAGTTCGGTTCTATTTTCCGATGCCGAGTGCAACCGGCGTTCAACGTGGTTCTGTATTTGTGCGTGTCAGCAACATAGCAGCAACATCGATGGCAGTGTTGTGGGTTGTGAACAGAAGACCGGAATTATCGCCGATGTGACCGTGTGTTCGCGTATCAGTGGTGTAACAACAAGATGAGATGACGTAAACTGTCGGGCATTGATGCCGCTGGTCGGGCCGTGATCGGAGGGGGCGGGGTGTCGCAGGTTGACATTCCGCTTTACATTAAAAAGTTTAATACCACTTGAGGGATTAGGTGCAGTCGATCGACGTGCGGAGTGCGGATAGTCATGTCGGAATGCTGGTCTGAACAGTAAGCTCCTATCGTACAGTGGCCAATGTGACTGTCGGTTGTCTCGTCCCCGAGAGCGATTGCGCTCTGGGAAAGGACTGAACTACGTCGTGACGGAAAGTGCGTATACGCGTATTTACAATGTGGAATTTTAGCATTAAAAAAAAGCTACCCTTTATTTTGCTGTTTAAATATACTACGGTTCCTGGAGAAACTGCCCTCCAAGTGGCGCGCTGGGTTGAGCGCTAGAAGCTTTCGAGCTCGCCACGGCGTAGCTCTGTACACTTAACACCTGCCGGAAGTCGCGGCTTTGACTGCATTCAAGTTGATCGAAAAGCGATTTCTCAGCCCGTGAAGCATCGCTTCCAGCCCTTCCAGCTGAGTGAATATCCGCTCTACAGAGATTAATTCAAGACGGCAATTGCAGCCTTGCGCGAACAGCACAAATAGAAAAACAAACACTACAATAGAAATACAGGCTACGACGTGCCGTGCGGGGAAACAAACTCATGGCTTCGAACCACATTGGAGCGGCTTGATTTATTGGCTTTCAAATAATTACGGCACGATCGAGCGCTTGCTTTTTAATAAGAGATTCATCCCCTGAGCCATTCAATATACTCTCAGAGGTATGACATTGCTGTAAAAAAATCAACATGCTGGGAATATTTTTTGTTGCTTATTCAGTCACCGAGAAATTCCGAACGTTCAAAACGACCAGTATAAAAGACGGAAACGCAGAGCTCGGGTATAGTGTTCGTGTTAGTGTGCCGTTGTATTGATGTTTGTATCTGCAATGTTTGTGTATGTGCTCAATGTATGTTCACCTGATGCTTGTAGTATGCGTAGTGTGTGTATTGTAGAGGTTCCTGAAGCGTAATGGTGGCCTGAGAAGATAAAAATATTTTTTGTAGAACATGAATTGGGCTGTACCTAGCGCCACCTAGCCTAGCTACTTGCAAGTACTCTGCTTGACCCTGCCATCTGATGGCAAGCGATTTAACCTTCTTTCACGCTACGCGATAAACAGCGGCTTCGAGTTTGTTCTTTTGAGGGCGGCTTTTGGTTTCGCGGATTGAGTTTGCCATTCCTCCGTGATGTGCGGTTGACGAAGGAATTGTGACTCGAGGAACATCAAAGGTAAGACGTGAAGTGCGCGAAGTTAACTAGGTATCGGTTGTCTCCGTTTAACATCGCAGTGCTGTCGACGAGAAGACTGAGTAACTGCTTTCGAAACGCAAGTTTCTGTACCTGTGGGGGAATCTGGCTTCGGAAATAAACACAGTTCGCGGAAAGCTCGTGTTACGCTTTTATTTGCTGCTCCTCTCGTCCCGTACAAGAGACGTAGCGTCCTCGTTAAGCCTTATTGAGCTCGATTTGCTCGATTCAGGGCCGCCATAATGAGATGCAGGCGACGGAGGAACTAGTTGCTCCCCTGCTTCGGGGACGAAAGTTTCTCCCTTTCTGAAGGAACATAGGTTACAAGACCGTTCCTCCCCTAAGGGAGGACTATCGATACCCTTTTTTCTAAGAGTGTAGGAATACATTACCGGAAGTCAAATTTAGACTGCTTGCTGTCTGCTTCAAAATGCAACAGCACACTAGCGCCAGCTGAGCCGCTAGCGTTTATTGTAATAACTCTATGGCTACGACGGCTCGAGGCCCTAACAAGAAGGAAAAAAAAGTTTTTCAAAACAGTCTAATTGGGATACGCGTGTCAAAAAATGAATTTTACGCGAAAAAAAAAATTAGAGCAATACTGACTGCGTTAGACGCAATTTAGTGGGTAGTCACCTCCTTTCCACTTTTCTCTATCCCGGCATTTCGGGCGCGTGGAGGAGAGGTACTCTCCGCTAGGGGTGTCGCGAACCGGCCGAGGCTCGAGGTCGACCAGGTTCGACTTTTTCGAACTTTTAGTGAAAATTGCGACGAACCCTGTGTATTGAGGTTCGACTCATATCCGCATGCGCGACAGGCTGGCCAGTTGGCTTCGGATTGGATGGTGATGGCTAAGGGACGAATTAAAGGGATACAGAATCGAAACTTAAAATATAGAGAAAACATCAAGAAATGAGTTCAATATGATCAGCTAAGCCTGTAATGAATAATCGCACGGTCGTATTTTGAGCAGATGGCTATATTTTTGGTTCTAAATGCCGGGATTTTGGCGAGCGCTTCAAAATCAGCCATCGAAGAGCGCGATGCATGATCTCGGGAGATCCGGCAGACGTCTTGACGTCATTATGGTCATTACACCATACACCATAACGTCATCATGCCTCGGAGGACCAAGCGTACCGTAGTGACGAGTTTTGCCACTTGGAGGCGTCAACGCGTTACAATCTCGCTTTGTCGAAGTACCCAAGGGCTGCAGATTTCGCGGAGCCGGCAGAGCGGCAGAGCGCAGATCCGCATAGTTGTCAGGAGCCGTCAGAACTGCCTCAGCTGCTCTGAGTGTGCGATGGCGGGTCAACATGACGAGAGTGGTGGCAGCTGCAGTGGGTACGATGACATTAGCGAAGACGAAACGTCAACAGTAGTGATGGGACGAATCACCGGAGATTCGGATTCGGACAGATTCTGAAATTTCCGAACTTCCCGCGAGGAATATTCGGCAGATTCGGAGATTCGTCAGGTTTGTCGCTGGTTTCAGACGGCAGCGTGAACCTTGTCGTAAACCTCGCGAATGCAGGCTGAAATGGTTTTTTTAGGTACCGTTATTGCACATAACCAGATTTCGTCTTGTTTACTTCAACGTATGGTATGTACTGCCACCCTCCGCCACATGGGCGCTGCCATCTTGGAGTCACGTGATGCGGCCGCCATTAGGTTGCTTCAACTCGTCGCTCCGCTCTCCCTTCCGCGCTACTCCGCGTCTTCGCGGATGCTTTGAATTCGTCTTTTTCGTCGCGTTTCACCGCGTTTCTTACCTCACTCCCTAAAGTGTCGTCCGATACTTATATATTTACCCTGTAATTGCATTACATTATTATGTTCGCAATTTCTGCAGTTAATTTTTCGACACGTTTCGACTATTTTTACCGTCGGTGTGCCGGCTACATGTGAGGAGGCTATATGGGCACATGAATCAACGTTAACGCTATCGCGCACATTCAGCACATATATGACTCTAAGACAGCACAAGGGTTCAAAGGACAATAACTCAGGTTTGCTTACTAATAATGGCGGAACATTCACAATAGGAAGCACAATATAAACATATACATGATCGCGCATTTAGGATCTCAAGGAAGGTGAGAAAGTACTCACTGTAAATAAGCACGTGTGTTTCCTGAAAGCATCGTGTTTTCTGTTTATAACAGATCGAAAACAGTGGCTTTTGATCATATAGGTGAACTTGTGGACAAGATAGGCCACAAGAGCTACTTCTTTTTTTTCTGATGCTAGAAAAATATGGTACGTCAATATGAGGCCATTTGTTTGTTTACAATAACACACCTAGATATGTTTGACGTTCTTACTCGTTTTTGCTATATAAACATTAACTCGATCGGTTTATTTATGAATTCCAAGAAACTGTATACTTTGCTCAATTAGTCCCATGTGTGCAGTATTTTAATTGTTAAACGATTTTTTTAAGATAACCAGTTCAATTCGATTAATTTATTTCAACACAAAGGTTTTGACTTCCCGCGTAAGAAACTGTCCCAGACAGCTTGAGAGTGCATGGGGTCCATAATATGTGACGTCGGAAAGAATCCGTCTGCATGCAAAATCGCAGGAGTGTAGCGTTGTCAACGGGAAATCTGGATTTACTTTTAGTAGCTGGCGATCCCGAAATCTACAAAGCGCATCGGTCCAAACCAGTGAAGAGCTTTCGACACAGGTCTATGGTGCGGTGACTGACGCTCGACTTCAGCTCAACTTAACGGAGATAACTTCTTTTGCGGCCTTTCATTTCATCCGGCAAATTTTTCGGGAGATAAATGTCAGACTTCGGTTGAGGGCCTTGTCACTTATCTAATACCTTGAGAACGTCGTAATTAAATCTCCGTATAGCAAATACTGTAAACGACTTAATTTTCGCGAGGACCTCGGTTTCGTGAATCACCTACAATTCGCGAAAAATAGACCCCGCGAACAATTCTGGTAACATGTAAACACATTGAAATCTATATGGAGATCCCACCGCGTCGAAAAAATTAGAACCCGCGAATTATTCCAAAACTTCAGCTTTGACATAAATCGCGAAATAATGAGCCCGCGAAAAGTAAGTCTACAGTAGTCTATTTCAAAAGTCATTATTGCGAAATCTTTTTAATGAGTACTTTAGCTAAATAAATTTTCTAGTCGGCCTAGGTTGGTCTATTACAATATTTCTCAGGAACTTAATTTATTGAAATAATATAGGCCAAAGGGAAAACAGGTTTTTATATGATCTGTAGTGGGCGGGTTCGAGCCGAGGCGGCCGAGGTGGCTGCCAGAGCCGAGGGCCGCGGAGGAGTGACAGAGGCAGCGGACGCTCCCAGTGCTCGGACGGAAAAAGCCCCCGTTTATTCACACACACTCTTTTACATATGCCCTAGAGGGCGCGCCTTAGTTCACTGCGCCTACCGCCCTCTACATCCCCCCTTTAGGGAAAAATAAAAGAGAGCCACACTTGGCTTCCAGGGAACGTAATGACCTAAGCCACACTTGGCTCTACAAGTTCAGCCGCACCGGTGGCTTCACACAGCGTCCAGACCTCGTGCGCACACCCGACGCCGGCGGTCTTGAGGGAGCAGCAGGGGCCACCTGTGGCGACGCAACTGGTAGAGGCTCTGGGCGAGATGGAGTCTGTGGCGCAGGCTCTGGGCGAGGTGGAGTCCGTGGCGGACTTCGTGGCGGACTTCGGGATCCCAGCGGGCCTGGACTGGAGCTGCTGAGGTCGCAACCACCCGTTGATGGAGACTGCTGCGGTACCAGATGTCTTCTGTTGCGGACGAGGGCACCTGCATCCGTCTGGACCACGTAGGAGCGTGGGCGCTGTGCTGGGCTAAGGACTGTGCCAGCACAATCTGCGTCGCGTATCCACACTCTCTCCCCTCCCCTAGGGGACGCAAATCATGCGCAGCATGCCGGCGGTCGAAATCCTGACGCTGGCGACGTCGTTGGGCAGTGTCGCGCCTGTGGAAATCGGCTGCGAGAGGTGATCCTGGAACCAACGTAGCGGTTGGGACTGGGAGGCGGGTCCGGAGGCTGCGCCCCATGAGCAGCTGAGCGGGGCTGTACCCAGTCACCCCCGGTGCGTTGCGGTAGGACAAGACGGCCAAGGGCCAGTCGGGAGACTTCTTGAAAAGTTCCTTGACAGTCCGCACCATCCGCTCAACTTCGCCGTTGGACTGGGGGTACCTGGGACTGCTGGTGACGTGGGCGAAGCCGTAGCTCTGGGAGAAGGCACGGAACTCTGCTGATGAAAACTGAGGTCCATTATCGCTGACGAGGGTGTCCGGGATGCCATGTCTTGCGAAGACACTTTTGATAATGGAGATCACCGCAGTGGACGTCGTCGAGCGGAGGGACAGCACTTCTGGGTACCTCGAGTAGTAATCTACGAGGAGAAGGTAGTTTGTTCCTTCGTGATGAAAAATGTCCACGCCCACTCTCTCCCAGAGGCGGCTAGGCGTCACTGTAGGAAGCAGTGGCTCTGCTCGCTGGACCCGCGTGGTGGCGCAGTTGGGACAGTTCTCCACCATTGCCTTTATCTGGCTCCCCATGGTCGGCCACCAGACAGCCTCTCTGGCGATGGCGCGGCAACGGTTCACGCCAAGGTGTCCATCGTGAATGAGGGACAGGACATGCTTCCGCAAAGAAGCAGGCACCAGTAGACGTCCCCCGCAGAGGAGAAGGTCGTCGCCGACACTGAGTTCAGCGCGATGACCTCAAAACTGAGCCATGCTGACAGGCAGATTTTCTTTCAGAGGCCACCCTTGCTCGCAGTACGCCCTCAGCTGAGCGCACTCCGAATCCGCAGCCTGGTGGGCACGGAAGTCGTCGAGGAGGACGGCAAACGTTGGAGGGATAGCGCGGAGCGCTTCTTGAACGTACAGTTCCACCTTGTCGATGGCTGGAGTCGTTGGCAGCCTTCTACGGTCGACTGGATCCCGCGAGAGTGCATCTGCGGTAGCCAACTGTTTCCCAGGCAGATACTTGACGTCAAACTGGTACTGGAGGAGGCGGATGCGAAAGCGCTGGATCCGGGGTGGCATGAGGTCAAGGTCTGCGGTTCCAAGGAGCTTGACCAACGGCTGATGGTCGGTCTCCAGGGTGAAACGAAGGCCCCGCAGAAACTCGTCGAAGCGGTTAATGGCCCAGGTGGCAGCCAGTGCCTCTTTTTCAATCTGGCTGTACCTTCGTTCAGTTTCTGTCAGTGCACGGGAGGCGTACGCAACTGGTCGGCGATCCCCTGATGGCTGGTCTTGAAGAAGCACTGCACCCAGCCCGAAAGAACTGGCATCTGCGGAGACTGTCGTCGGGAGTGCAGGGTTGTACCTTGCGAGGCAGATGTCCGAGGACAGCATAGTCTTGAGCTTGTCAAATGCCGAGGCTTGCGCTGGTCCCCACGTCCAGGCTGCAGTCTTGTTTAGGAGGCTTCGGATCGGCGCCGTCGTCTGAGAGAGACCCGGGAGGAAGCGACACACGTGGTTGAGCATACCCAGAAAGCGTTGGACACCATGAATGTCCTGAGGAGCTGGCATATGCTGAATGGCCGCCACCTTGTCTGGATCAGGCGCAATGCCGTTGGCTCCAACGACGACACCGAGGAACCTTACGCTTGACACGCCGAAACTGCACTTGGCGGCGTTGAGGGTGACCCCCGCTTGTTGGAGGCGACCGAGGACTGATTGGAGGCGCTGGTCGTGCTCTTCCGTGGTGCGACCAAACACGAGGATGTCGTCCATGAGGTTAACGACACCGGTCAACCCTTCCAGCAGGCGAGACATCTGACGCTGGAAATATTCCGAGGCCGACGTAATGCCGAACGGGAGGCGGCAATAGCAGTACCTGCCAAACGGAGTGATGAAGGTCGTATACTTCTGGGAGTCCCGGGCCAACCGTACTTGATGGAAGCCTGCGGTCGCGTCCAACTTCGAAAAACGCAGGCATCACCGAGAAGTCCGAGGGTTTGGTCGACGGTCGGGAGTACGTGGCGCTCACGTAGAACCACTTGGTTGAGCTTGGTCAAGTCGACGCAAAGGCGGTAACCCCCGCTGGCTTCGGTACGACGACAAGGCCGGCACACCAGTCCGTCGGTTCGTCGACGCGTCGGATCACGCCCTCCTGCTCCATCTTGTCAAGCTCCTTCTTGACTACGTCTCGTAGGGGTATCGGGGTATACGCCGGGCTGTGCTGAGGGAATACGGTACACACTAAACATCGTAACACCCTTATGGGTGTAAATGGCTTGTCCTATAACTAACACCCTTATGGGTGTAGCAAAACGCCCTAAGAAAAGGGCGTTTTTCCTAACACCCCTACAGGACGGCGTTATTCCGAACACCCTTAAAATAGGGTGTGATTCCACTGTACACCTTTTATTAAGGTGTTATGAGTGCGCAGTACGCCCTCTAAATTGGGTGTACCACCGCCAGAAAGGAAAATTAAAAAAAGCCGCGATGACCAACACCCATAAAGTAGGGTGTAATAACCCAAAAGAGTGCACGAAAAAATGACTGCAAAAAAGTCGAAACATGTCTGGTTCACTTTTTATTTTTCGATCAAGGTTCTACCAGGTTGCGGATCGTGTACTCGTCCGGGAACGTGCCCAGGCCGGTGAAAAGGGCTGGAGGGACTTTCCGAGGTGGTGTGTCCGGTAGAGCAGCGGTCCGGGCTGCTGTGGCTGGGCCGACAAACTTGACGACGCCAAGGGCGACGATAGCGGGATAGCCGAGAAGGGGCAGCTCTTGTCCCGCAACGACGTAGAGGCGCTCGTTGACTTGTCTGCCTCGCCAAGACAGAGCCGCAGAGAAGGTGCCGAGAACCTTCAGGGTTGTTTCCCCAGTCCGAAAAGTTCCTCGCCACGTGGCTTGTCGCGGACGACTGGGCAACCGGGAAACGAGCTCGGAACCACTGAAACGTCGGCGCCAGAGTCCACCTTGAAGACGAGAGGGCGCCCGTTGACCTGGACCTCGACGTACCGCCCGTTCCGAGCCACCGCCGCAACGGAGTGGAGCTCCACTGAACCGAGGCGCTTCTTTCAGCGACACACTGACGAAAAGTGGCCTCGCTTTTTGCAGTGGTTACAGACCGCTTTGGCAGCTGGGCAGTCCGACCGTCGGTGGTACTCGTGACCGCAGAAGAAGCACTGCGCACTTTGGCTGGTTCTAGAAGCTTCTCGAACATGGCTGGTTCGAGAACTTTCTGGCCTGTCACGTGACGCAGAGTTGCCGGAGTTGCCAGAGTCCCGTCTGAGGTCCCGTGACTCTCGTCCGTGTGCGCGCTGCGCGGGTTTACGTGAAGTCGCGTCCACGTGCGCTGTCGGTTGACCAGCTGTGAGGGACAGGCGTTGCTTCTCTCGCTCGGCGTCTTCGTGCTGACGGGCTTGCACCAGTGCGTCGTCCAGGGAGAGGCTCGGGGTGCGGCAGAGCTTGTCGGAGAGACGAGAATCCGCCAAACCCACGACGAAACGGTCGCGAACAAGACGGTCTTCAACGGCTGGTGACGGATAGTTACACTTGCGCACCATGTTCCGAAGGGCCGTGAAGAAGCTGTCGACGGTCTCGCCTGGCTGCTGCGTCCGCTTGTGGAACCGGGAGCTCTCGTACACCTCGTTTATGGGGTGCACGAAGTAGCTGGTGAGCCGGCGGGTGACTTCCTCGTAGGACTTGTAGGCCTCTTCGTCGGACATCAGCGAACTGAGGACGATGCGTGCCCGTGGACCCATGCAATAGAGGAGGGTCCTGAGGCCGGATTCTCAAAGCGAACTTACGACGAAAAACGTGCGTACGACATATTTGAGAGAAAATCCGTATTCTCGAAACGAAATTGTCGTAACTTTTGCGCAGGTTACGACAAAATCCTACGACAGCTCCGAAGCTGTCTTACGCACTTTTTACGATCAAATCAACATGGCCGACAGCATCGCACAGTTACTTGCGCGACGACCAACGGACATTTATTTTTCTACATGCTCTTCTCGCGCGTCCCGACTTCAAGCAGCAAGAAAAAAGGAAGAAGTCCTTGAAACTGACCACGACGAACGTCAACGCTGGATCCACGGACACCCGGGAAAAGCAACAAAGGCAACGATCCCACCGACCAAGCGAGCTCGACAGAATAGGCCTACACTGTAAAAAAATTTGCACCCTTTAGGGTACTTTTGTGCTGAGGACACCCTTTCTACACCCTTTTGTTTTGTATGTTTTTTGAAAATGGGTGTAGCCATCGCCTGAACGCTCTTAAAACACCCATGCACCTTTTAAGGGTGCGTAGGTGCAAAGGTGTTGAAGATTGGTAGGGTGTACGGGTGCATTTATATGCTGAACCTGGCCACGTCGTAGTTTCGAATTATATTTTTTCTGTTTTTACAAACGTAGTAACTATTTAAATAAATATGTTTTATATTTTGATGACTTTTTGTTACATTTTGACCAAGTTTAATTTCATTATTAACGAAGCACGACCTTTAGCAACTTTTAGAAAAGTGGCCGGCTGTAGCCGTATTTTCATCCGGGTGTCGCATTAGCATCGTGGTTCGCGATTCGAACGTTGGGTAGCAATAAGGGTTAGCTCATTAGTTAGCCGAAGTTCGGCGCCTTCGGATACCGAAATGTCGGTTACGTGCCTCCTAACGGTGGCCACTAATGGTGCATGTCGGAAGTTGACACTTGAAGAAGCCAGCTTGCGTGGTATAAAGGCCTCCGCAAGCGCTTGCAGTCTTCTGACTTCAGAGATAGACTTCGAGAGGGACAGATTTCAGGTAATGTGAACATATTTGAAAAAATTCGAACACTGCCTGTGCATACATAGGTCTCTTAATGCTGGATTCTTGTGACATGTGATAGTGTGTATTTTTGAATTTCTATAACGTAATGTCGCCGACGGCTTGGTTCCGATTCCCGCCCTGTGTCGTCATCTGCACGAGCCGTGGGTAAAGCAACTTACTGTCAGCCAAGAAAGGCCGTTTTGCTGGTGCGAAAGAATGCTTGTGAGAGCTGTCTGCACGTGTTCGACAGCAGTGACCACATCGATGGCGGCCAGTGAATACCTCCTATACGTTGGAAAAAATCAATCTCAACATTGAATTAATCAAGACCTAAGTGACCTATGTTGAGATCGCGATCACTGGCTTGTGCGGAATTCATGAATCTTGCCTGCTCTCGTTCTGTTGCTGCTATTTCTAGTTGTTTCTAGCTGTCCACGACGGCCAGCTCTGCATGCAAATACTGTATTTGAAGTGTGTTTCTATCTTTTATAATTGTGCAAGATTTTTGTTTTCTAAAATATTTCAGTTTTCCACGACTTTAACATGCTACTCAAGAAACATGAAGCTGCAGCTGTGGTGGAAAGGATGCAAACTGTCCTGGGCCTAGCCCTCGGGGATCGCTTGGGAGCCAAAAGAAAGGACATGATATTTGTTCTGGAGGCTGACAAGGTGACAGCTAGCGCAAGGCGCAAGAAACGTATGTTCATCAAGACTTGTTAAAAATGCAGTGCGGCCATGTTGTGTCGTTAGTGTTTGCTGTAGCCTACTAAGAATTCCATGCTGCTTTGTGCAAGTTTAGAGTCACCAGGGTGCACATCAGTGTTCTATGATACAACAGTGACCCAAGACATCCTTGTTTCCTAGGATCATTCTTGGTATGCAGTGTATTTACTGAAACCGCTCAGCACAGAAGCGTCATTACCATTGTAAGGTTCTCTGAGCAATTGAATTAGTGAACTTATCCACCTCGAGATGAAACCATACTGCCACTAAAAGACAGAAATGGTAACTGCCTATACTTTTACTTCTTAGTTGCTTGTTGTGGAAAAAGATGCATTCAACATCAATTGTTCAGTTTATCCGAATAGAGGCTCAGCGAGGTTTTACAGCAGACGGAGGTGTAATAGCTGATCAAGCTGATGTTTATAATTGGGAATGCACGTGGTGGACATTTGATTCGATAATGCTGTGATTTACTGAAGAATGACATATTTCCCACTAGAATTACTTACAAACTACAATATTCAACAGAATACTTAGCATTCTCTGGCGAATGGTTTTAGAAAGCCGTAGGGTGACCTTGTCTCGTCCACGCTTTGATGGTAGCGCGACAGTAGCGCCGCCTCCTTGTGTATCTCAGGGCGAATTGCCTTTATAAAGATTTCCAAATTTTCCGAGCAATCGTTTTTATACTTACAGTGCTCTAAATCTTGCTTTAATATTTCAGCTTATCATGCGACAGGTCTGAATTTGCTACCAATATTTGTCATGAGAGGAACCAACTTGTTTTAGTTGAAAAATATTTACAAGATACGCTTTGGATGAGGGGGTAGGAGTAAACAAAGAATGCGAGAAACAAGATGAGGACGAGAAAGAGCACCAAGTAAAGAAAGGACTAGTCTTCCTCGAGTGTCTAGTCTTTTTGGTTCTTAAGCATCACAAAGTTTAAATTTAAAGAAAAATTAAGGAGTATGTGATGTGTTCATATTGCAGACATCCGGGCTGTACGAACCTTGCAACTCTTGGCGAAACTTGTTCATCAACCAAGAGCAATGGAAGCAATGTTTGTTCCTCTGGTAAGTTTATGCAACATAGAGCTATCCTGAAAGCTTGAAAGTGAAATGCAGATATACCATCCCTCTCATAACTGTGTGCTACATTAGCTGAACTACAGATCACGTTTTCTTACAGGTCCGTCTCTCACGTGGATAAGACAACAATAGTTGCGGTAATTAGGTGAAGCAGCACTGCACATATTCTGTGGCTTAAATTCTTTGCCTTGTTTGCTGTGCCAGATGTATCGCAAAAGTTAAAACGGGGTTTGAGACAAAAAAAAAGGAAACTGTTTTCCACAAAATGATCTATAAATCACAGAGAGCTGAAAATTTGAGCAAAATGTGACTGAAGGTACAATCAAAATCTCGCTTTGCGTGAACATGGAGGTGCATGACTGGGTACTTTCGTGTTTATGGAAAGCATATTACGACTGTACATGATCGTTTGATAAGCACTAGGTGCTTCAATTTTTTTTCTGGAGTGGTAAAGCCCAAGACAATGTATCGCATTCAAAGGGCTCTTTAGTTATCAATATAATTTTGGCATACGGCGTGCAAGTGTGTCTGCTGCTCGCGCACCTACTGTGTTTGTTTACACCCGACTTGTAGACACATGCTTTCGTTTACGTCCCGGTTTTAGCCTATGACAGCTCGCAATAAAATGACGAGTCAGTGCATTTGTAGTGACTCAGAGCATTTACAAGGCGTATCTTGATTGCTGTGCTTTCTTTCTTCTTTTTTTTTTCACCAAAGCTTGCACGAATGTTTTCACGCACAAAAGACACATTTTTGTTTGCTTGAACGTCTATAGCGTAAGTGTTTCAGACTGGATGATGGGCAGGCCTGGCTTGCTCCAAACTGTGCTATTGTGACCCTAAACTGCTGCTCCGGACTGTCTTTTTCTATGCAGGAAGGAGAGAAACCGTGTACACCATGCATCGCTTACAGTGGCACCTCTGTTGAGCAGGCAGACGACCTGTTCCTTTGCATCGAGAAGCAGCAGTTACTGCGTGTGATTGATGCTGAGCAAGGCATTGCTGCAGTGATGGCGGCATACTATCTTTTTGACATCAACTATGCTACAGCAGCACACGGTTTGTGCTGCGTTGTAGAACATTTATTGTTTGGTGTTCGTGTTACAAAACCAAGGTGCGCAACACAGCGCTTCATCTCTTCTTACGTGGCAGAGTTCTCCAGTGTTCAGCTGCAGGCTTCTGCCAAATAAGCGATGATCTGCTCACAAACCAACGTGTTTTAAAGAAACAATAAATTTTTCGACTAATTGTTCTGCTCTGTGTGTTCTTTAAATGACTATACTCGAGCATAGCTTTCTGTGGCAATACAGCCGGAGCTGAGGATGGCGGGTGGCAACTGGGAGACAGTGCGGAGCGCAGCCATTGGCTGCGATATGAAAGTAGCCGATGACTGCGCTCCGCACCGGCGCCCAATTAACCCCGGTCACCCACAGCTCCGATTGCATTGCCACAGAAAGTTGTCCTCGAGTATTCCAGACCTACAATGACCACCAGAAGTATCGCATGCATCAATAAGGCTCAATAGGGGTTATAAGGCTTCCTAAAATTTGCACCCTTTTAACACCCTTATAACACCCTTATATCAAAGGGTGGTGACAGGCTGCAAACACCCCTTATTGATAAAGGTGCACGTTGAACCACAACACCCATGAAAAGGGGTGTGTAGTCATTCGGAAGCACCCTTTCTTAGGGGTGCAAGGGGGTGAGTTATAGACACGAAAATGCACCTTTAAGGGTGCAAATTTTTTTACAGTGTAGCAGGCACTCCGACCGCTCCGACGGTCCTTGGCTAAGACCGTCTGCCCACGACCGGCTGGATTGCTGAATGGAATATGCCCGCGCGACCCTTGTGGACCCTTCCCGTATGAATAGTTTGACCGCTGAACTAAATTTCAGAGGTCAATCTCTTCCCCATGTCATCTCCTTGTTTTCCGAGGCAGCGGTGACGAACGCTGTCGTCGGAAAGGACTCTCATCGATTCTATCTTGTTTTGTGTGATATAGAGCTCAAATAAACGCCGTGTGGATTACCTTCGTAACACGGTATGTACACTTTGTTATTAGTATGCCATTTCTATTCTGACACGACGCTACGTCACTGTCGAGCTACGCGATGACGGTCCAACCTTTCTTTGCCGAGTGTCACGTCAGTATCGAGTTGCAATCGTATAAGATCGGCCCCGAAGCGCTTACCAAGGCGCGGTCTAATAGAGGTAATCCAGCACTTCGATCAAACGCGCGCGTCCGTTCCCAGTGTGAACAGGTATTTGCGCGACTCTTGCTGACACTCTCGTAGTTCAAACGCATCTTTTTTTAACGTCGGCTCGCTCCTGCATTTCCGAGGCCGCGAAAAACGCCGTGGCGGTTTGTTTCTCTCTACGTCGCTTTGCAAACGACTGGCACGGGGCTTTTACCAACGATGACAGTTGTGTTGACTTCGTAGCGTTCGAGTTCGTAGCAGTGATCGAAGCGTTTAAATCGTGTTAGCGTCGATATATCACTGCACGGACACGAACCCCAGACAAGTGGTGGTGGAAAGGCCATCCGTGTTTATGAGAAACAGCTTGAACACTAAACATTTGCACATAGACAGGACAGGACATACACCGAGCTGACTATCAACGAGTAGTTAGCCTGTGTTTGTTATTAAAAATCCACGTGCTCCGAACTATGCCGTGCTCTCCGATTGGTTGTTCGTGTTGCCGAAGACGCCGTCGCCATAGCAACAGCACCGGAAGTCGTCGTTTTTCTCTAGGAGGTCGTAACTTTCCTCCTCTCACTTAAGAACGCGTTTGTGAATACCGTTTTCGCCTCATCTTACGATGATCGTAACTTTACGAACTTCGTAGCTAAGTTGTCGTAGGTAAGAGGTTTTTATGAATCTGGCCTCTGACTCGTGTCTCGTCCGGCGCCACGTGCATGCCGGTGGCGAAGGCGTAGTCTTCGAATTGCTGCAGCCACGGAAGCCAGTCGCCGGCATCGTCGAAGGAGAACGGGGCCGGTCTCCGGAGACTGGCGGCAGCAGAGGGCAGGAACCGGAGCGTCCTTAGCAGCCATGTCGAACCGCGGGAACAGGGGATCCCTCTTCTGACACCAGGTAGTGGGCGGGTTCGAGCCGAGGCGGCCGAGGTGGCTGCCAGAGCCGCGGAGGAGTGACAGAGGCAGCGGACGCTCCCAGTGCTCGGACGGAAAAAGCCCCCGTTTATTCACTCACACTCTTTTTACATATAGAGGGCGCGCCTTGGTTCACTGCGCCTACCGCCCTCTACGTCATTATAGGTGTCTTCGTCAGTCTGCGAAGTTCACATAAAGTTGGTCAACGAAACCCAAACAGTAAACTCGTCACTTCACCTGTTTTTCGTGATTCAGCAAATTGATAATCATGCTGTGGACCTGCTTCTTTACTAAGCACTCATGCATTTTTGTCTGTTACAATATAAAATGAGCAGTCGAATCTCTGGCTTGAGCTCGAGCTCTTCCATACCACTAGGTGCACGCGCAGCCAGAAGCCCGGCGGCAGGCAAGAAGCTCGTGCTGGATGCGGAGCTTCTCGTGCTCTTTATTCATTTATTTTTTCGAGCTACTGAGTGTCCGCGGGTACGGCCGTGGGCGATGGTCCTAGAGCGATGGTAATCCTCTCTTTGCATCATAGCAGTTGTCTCACCGCCGAACCTGGCCGAAATTGACGATTGGACGCCGTCAGAACGCATCTGGGGTTCGCGAAACTGTTCGCAATTTAGGCTCGAAACCATATCGTGGTTGTCCCAGTGACTCAGTATCATTCTGCCATTCGCTGTGTGCCTCAAGCAAGAAATTTGTATCGCAAAATTAAGCTAAAACGGCATAAAACAGAAACACAATCTCATGTCCGTTGAGAAACTGAAACCACCCAAATTGAAGCAACCTCATGGCGGCGAGTGCGCCAGCGCCCTCTACCCGACGGTCAGCCAACTATAGTGAAATGAGCTGATCTGGGGCACTAATCTGGACACTTGGCGGAAAAGTCGGCGAGAAATTCGGCGGCTATGATTGGCCGGCGCCAAGGTCAAGTGTGGCGTTGGCCAATCGCGGCCGCCAGATTTCTCGCCGCCGTTTTCGCCAAGCGTCCAGCTTAGGGCCCCTGATCGGTGTGGTTGGCGTAGGCCTAACGAATTCACGGTCTCGGTTTCTGCGCGGTTTCGCGGTGATCGGTAAAATAAAATGTAGCGAAATGTTGTGTATTATTCATAATGTGGTGCAGCGCGCAATAAATATATTCAGGCAAGAAAATGATCCGTCTCCTTCTCCAGAGCTGCGTAAGACGCGAGAGCGATGAAAAGTGTTGTCCCAACTTCGACCGCGTACCGGCACCGGCGAAGAAAAACGTCGCACTGTCGTTTCTCCGTTCTCGACAGCAAGTTTTGTATACGTGGACTTTATTTGATGAAAAAGAAACAACACAGGGGTGTCCAACGCAACTTTATTGTTCAGAAACAAGCACTTACTAATTCAGATATAATTCACTACTATCGGGGAAAAATGAAATGCGAACAGAGGAGCGCTTTGCTTGCCGTACAGGCTGCGCCACCTGGAAGTGAGCTAGGGGCGAGGGTGCATGTTCTACTCCGATGTGTTCACGCCCTTCGCTCGGCACTCCCCAAGCTTCGGCAGTGCGCCTCTCAGTGCGCTGAAAGCTGTCACCGCTATCTTTGTCTGCTCGGCGCGTGGGCCGAGCTTCTTCGCACCGCACGCGCTGAGCCAGCAAAGATAGCGGTGATAGCTTTCAGCGCACTGAGAGGCGCACTGCCGAAGCTTGGGGAGCGCCGAGCGAAGGGCGTGAACACATCGGAGTAGGCCACGCACCCTCGCCCCTAGGCTCACTTCCAGGTGGCGCAGCCTGTACGGCAAGCCACGCGCTCCTCTGTTCGCATTTCATTTTTCCCCGATAGTACAAATGCAGTACAGGAGACTGTGATAGTACGGCCGAGTTTTCAGATTGTTTCCCTTGTTCTGATAACAATACCGCAGTGGACACACGTTAAAGATAATCAAATCGAACATACTCACTTGTGTGGGGTGTGCTACTGGTGCTATTTTGACCGTAATTATGGGCACGAAATGTCCTTCTGCCGAACAGCACGTACGGCATAGATCTCTTGCGGGGGAGGGGGGAGGACTGCTGCGAACCTTGGGCGAGCACGGTCGACGTCTACGGTCTCCGGGAACCCCGAAGTACGAGAACGTGATCTTCGCATAAACATCACCTCGCTCCGTCGACCCGCCGATGCACCGGCTGCACGTCCGCCGAATCCCGCCGGGCTGGGGCGGCCACGCCAAGCCTGACCAGATCCACGAGGGCCATGAGGAACTTATCACGCTTGTGTTTCGCCGCAAGGACAGCCGCGGTGGTCGCTGCCATGACCCCGCCGACAACGCCGGAGGTTCCTCGTGCCCAAGAAAGTCTCTTCAACCCGCCTGCCCCACAAACGACTGTCGCCGAATCGCCCGGGCGATGAAAACATGCGCTTGTATTTCCACGTGCACCAAGCATGCCTATTTTGGTCGTAATCCGGAACCGAAACCAATTTTCCCGTGATGCCTGGTTACCGTTCTCGATAAACATCCGAAATCTTATAAACAAAGCGGAACATTTCATTCATTACTATGATATTATATTACAACAATATTTTGTGCACTTTGTAGAATTTAGTGAATTTAATATCACGAAAAGTTGAAACACACATTAACGTGATCTGGCAAAATTCGGAGCGCCCCGTACGCTCGAATTTTTCCGAACTTTTCCGATCTCTTGAGATTCAGCTACTCTTCCGAATCTTACGCCTCGGTATTGCGTTCAGGCCTAGGCAATCTATACCAGTGAGTGGACATACCGCTGTGGCGCTGCTTTCAGAGGCATGTTGTCGTCACGACATTCAATTGAAGCTTCATAAAGGGCAACTCCGGCCAAAACACAAAATGAAATACATTACTGGTATCGTTGCAGTGACACAAAATACGACCCCAGCCAAAAAAATTACGTCCGGGCGACGCCGCGTTCTCAACTAATGCCGATAATAAAAATGCGACCCGCCGCGAGCTGCTGCTCCTTAGCGGGCGGCCAGCGGGTTGCCGATCACTAAAGCAACATTGGGCGGTGACGCCACTATCGTTCTCTTTTTTCCTCCGGTCCGGACGGGCGCACCCGTTGCGCGCGTTTCGCGCGCGCTTGTTTGTGCCGCTACCACCGCTACTTCGGCTTGTGATTGCGTGTTCAGCCGTTGCTTTTATCTGTAGCCCGTGTAGCTTCGGTATAGCCCTTTGTTTATTTGCTTGTGAGAACTTCAAGACTCGTTTAGCGAGCAACTCGGTGCGCCCAAGACTGCCCAGATGTTCTTTGGAAGATGCCGAGTACAACTTGTAGCGCTGTGGGCTGCTCAAACAACCCGCTGCACAACCCGGAGGTGCTTTTTCATAAGTTTCCAACGGATCGGAAATTGGAGAAGGTGTGGGTGAACGCAGTTCGACGAGTGGACTTCGGAAAGCCTTGGACGCTGACCCCCAGATCGAAGCTCTGCTCCGATCATTTTTCGCCGGAGAGTTACGAACGAAACCTACGGTACATAAACATGAGGAAGATACACAAAAAGGGGGACGGACAACGAAGACTTCCGTCCCCCTTTTTGTGTATCTTCCTCATGTTTATGTACCGTTACCAACACGCTCGTTTTGTACTTAAACCAACGAGTGTTGGTTGTTTGCGGCTTATGTGGTAAATTAGGGTGGCGCACGAAAGCACCCGATGTCAAAAACCCCGTGCCAAATGCCCCGCGGCAAACGCCCTGTCCTTTTTGCCCCGTTTTCAAAAGCCCCAGTTTCGGAAGCCCATGACGCGAATCCCCGGTGTCAGGTGGCCGGGTCCTCAGCGCTAGGGCGAAGCATTCTGTTTTTAACTAAGAGAAGGTAAGTGTGCAGGCGAGCTTGTGTAACAATCATGCCGTACTCGGGACTAAAGTAAGGAATGAATGGGCAAAGCGTTCCTTTCTTCAGGCGTACACTATACATATTCACATCTTGTGACGTTACCAGTGAAAACACACAAAAAATAACAGTCACTGGCAAAAGATTTAAATTTACAGTTTTTATGAATAAGCATTGAACCAAAGCTTTCGCCGACTCTGAAGCACACGCGGATTCACAGTTCCGACGGCTCTGTCAAAACTATTAAAAAAGAAACAAAAAACAGCAGCTCATGGCGCCGCACTTATTACATACACAGCACCAAACTCAACTTCCATTCTTATGTGGTCCTAAAAATTTTTGTATCCACTTAGGTAGATAAAGTCTATAATTCGACGTTTGAGTATACCGCTATGACAGCAGGGTTCATTGCTGGTTATGCAGATTTATGCAATTGGTCACTTGTAGTACGTCACTCTAGGTTTTTCTGGAATTCATGTTAACCTTATTTTGTTCCCTCAACGAATTAGGTAATGATATAGAACAATGCTGGTTGAAGCGCGAAGAGGGTGGGACGGGGGTAGTGAGGACGGGGCTTTTGGCACGTGGGGAATACGGGACGGGGTAATTGAACGCGGGGTTTTCGAAACGTGGGGCTAGTGACGCGAGGTTTTTGCGACGGGGATTCTGCAGGCGGGGCAATCGTGCTACACCCGTAAATTAGTGTCGCAGCTTACAAATTCGGCTTTTACGCGCCTGAGGGAAAAAGAACAAAAAAAACAGACGTGTACAGCCCAGCACACGTCTGTTCGGGCGCCGCGGCCCGCGCCGGAGAGCCTCAAAGCTTCGTGTCTGGGAATGACCCGCAGCGCGAAAGCGAGAGGGCCCCCAGTACTGTCTACGTCACTGGCAGCGCGGTGTGGAGCAACGCCGCTCCATCCACGGAGCCACGATGACAATTTAGGCCTAGCGACGAGTACGGGGGACAGCACACAGAGCGACAGCCGCGAGTACGGCACCGAACGAGTTTACTCGTTTTCCAGTCGCTAGCTTTTGGGTATACAAGCGACGAGTACGGCATAGTGCACGCACAGCGGCGGCCGCCGAGTGCGGCACCGAACGAGTTGACGGGTTTTCCAGTCGCTAGCTTTTGGGTTTACGCAATAACTCTTGCTACTTATGCTGGATAACTACCACGTGTACAGAATTAAAACACAATCAGCTTACCTCCTATCTTTAGACGGCTAGCGCAACAGAGGTAGGTGCCGCTTGGCCTGCGTACTCGTTGAACGAGAACGATCCTTACGTCACGTCCACGATTTCCAGTGCTGCCGGGGCATCGAGCGGCTAGTTCCGGTTTTGTCGGCCGCGCCCCAAACAGAACTTTGAGGCGTCGATATCTTTAAAACTACGCACGATAACGAGAAAAAAATTACACCTTGCAATTCAGGGACGCTGGCTGCACTAAAAAACAGTCATAATCCCAAAATCGAAAGTATGGACCGGAGTTGCCTGGTTACCGTTCTCGATAAACATCCGAAATCTTATAAACAAAGCGGAACATTTCATTCATTACTATGATATTATATTACAACAATATTTTGTGCACTTTGTAGAATTTAGTGAATTTAATATCACGAAAAGTTGAAACACACATAAACGTGATCTGGCAAAATTCGGAGCGCCCCGTACGCTCCGAACTTTTCCGAACTTTTCCGATCTCTTGAGATTCAGCTACTCTTCCGAATCTTACGCCTCGGTATTGCGTTCAGGCCTAGGCAATCTATACCAGTGAGTGGACATACCGCTGTGGCGCTGCTTTCAGAGGCATGTTGTCGTCACGACATTCCATTGAAGCTTCATAACCAACTACCAGGTGGTTTTTGATTATCGTTTAATTCACTTCAAAATATGTTTTCTTGTGTTTTCTAGCGCAATATTTATGTTTCTGTGATTCTACTGCTACCTGCGTCGTGTTGAAACAAAGAAATGAGCTCCAGAATTTGGTTTCCGTACCCCTTTAAGAGCACCGCTGATTGGTTATTTCAGTTAATACAGTACAAACAAATTTAGTTATTAACTTCTTCAGTGATTAGAATTGGTTTCTTTTAATTGCAACTGTTCATAAAAAGCAATAACCCTTTGGATGAACAAAAATTCTCCAAACCTAGACATGCTTGTATCAAGGTCTGGCCACACTGTCCACAAAGTCGAACCCAACGAGGTAGAGGGGCTTAGGGTGATAAACCGGAAGTTCGGAAGTGGCATCCCCCGCTTGCCGCCATTTTTTACGCAAGAGTGACCACACGTCACGTGACCTCACAAGAGCCGTGACGTCACCGGTAAGATGGCAGCGCCCAGAGCTGGCAAATGCGAGTTTGTTCGGTGCGCGGTAGCCGCGATGTGTAGCTGCTTTCCGACGACTTCGGTCTTCTTCCTGCTCGCTGACGCAGGTATAATGTGAAAATATGAAGGAATGAGACTTTATACCCTTTTTCCCCAAGATCGCCCTGGATCATCTGGATATTAATAACACTTGTGAGACAGCATCAGCCGTATCGCCGTACCGGTGCTCGGATTCCCGGATGCGTTCGAGGATCGATAGAACTTTGAGTGCTTTTAGCATGAAATTTTCGCATTCTCTTAGCTTTGTTTGAAAGTTAGAATGTCTGAGAATCAACGCGAATTGTATGCGTCGGACGTAGGGCCTAGGGGAATTCGTTTCAGCCCTAGGTAACTGCATAATCCCAGCCAACTTTTAGCGAGGGAGCTCCTGCGATCTTTAACCTTTTGTGCTAATCGACGATTCTACATTCGATCGCTTTTCTTCCTTTTTTGTGAGTGCGAATTGCGCACTTATTTTCAGCTGCAAGGATGACGTTTTTATTGAGAGTGGGGATGAATAAATAGTTGCAGGCACCTGCTTCAATGCTATTCGACTTGGTATAAGACCAACCGTTTTGGTGTACGCATAGATTAACTGCACATTTTTCTCTTTCGTAGGATTTATTGCAGCAATACTTTTTTCATCAAGAGTGCATTGCATTAGTCGGTCAATTATTTACTTGTTCTAGTTACCTATACAAGATGATTCATATTTGTGTTCATCCCTTGCCCGAAAAGCAGTCTTGTTGAAAAATGTTGACTACCATTCCTTTCGGTCTTTTCAATAGACGTTTTTCAAAAGTATGGGCTGCCTATACTTTGTATCACCGTAACTTGGAAAAGGGCAACCGCCACAGCCCCCTCGTGCCAATCAGAGAGACGGAGTGAAGGCGTGTAATAAATCTGTGCTGACGAGCACTCTGATGATATATGTTGTGTGCCTCTCTCCAACGTGCATATTGACTCACCGAGGCTGTAGCCTTCGCCGCTTGCCAAATTGTTATGGAACGAGTTACAGTAGCTACTACTCTAATTGCCCAAGGCCTTCATACTTTGGGCATTTGTTCGACAAGAATGTTATGTCCGCCATCACTGTGAACTCGGCTGAGCGCCTATTGGACTCGAATGCTGTATTAACGTTCGACGTGAACTGGAATATAATCTTGTGCTTTACGCCGAAAAAAAATGGCGACAGTCGTGTTGCTTGATGGGGTTTTGCAAAGGGTCTATTGTGTCATACGTATAGGAAGTGTCCTGCTATATAACAATGCATCAAAACATACTATTAAACTATATGCTCAGAGGTATGTGTGTTTTTGCAATTAACAAGTTACAGCAGTATGCTTTAATGTTATTATCATGTGTGTAGTTTTAAGTATCCTCTCTCCAATGCCTACAAAGGCCCCTGGAGGTAATAAATTAATAAATAACATTTTCACATCACTGGAGTTGGCTTTCGGATGCGCCACATGTTCAGGAGGAGTGGAACGAGTGCAGCCCAATGGAACCAGTCTGGTGTGTCTCACTAATTAATATTGAGGGGTTAGCGATGCAAGTGTCCTCAAAAGGTCCAGCACGTGCGGTGAACACAATTCTTTGTGTATAGACTCTGATGGCGTAAAGGCGAGCGGAAATATGTTTATTGGGTTAGTGTATCAAATGTGTTTATTTCCACTTGATTACATAGTTATTGGTTCTTTGCAAATGGTTCCATAACGAGTTCTCTCTGCGACAGTCTCGTGACAGGCGTTCTGTCGTAGCACCTGTGCTCCTTGTTGTCGGATGACACTTCTGGCATGTTAGTGTTCAGTTTGGTCGAGCGGCAATTTTGACCGACCGATGCCGTCTTGTAATAATACGTCATGTGCGGCCACTGACATCTGGTGCACTGAAGCTGCAGGGCTGGCTTCTAATCCGCAAATTTTCCTGGTAGTTTTCTGCGTCAATGCAGAAAGCTCGGGCATGTACTGCTTACGTGGCTGTGCCTTTTGCTGTACCGTTGACTTGAAGGCTGGCAACAATGTTTGTTTGCTATCCAAGCCATTTCACTTCCATTTCGTAATGGCAATTTGTGGTATGGACGCAGATAATTGGTGTCAGCAAATTATTAGGTATTGTTCTTGGACGACAACCAACACCAAATCAACTGTCCTTGCACTGCCGCTCACCTGCTTTGTCGTGCTTACCTCCCGTCGAGTTGATGGGGGTCAGGAGCTTTGGGGTAATGTCAACACCAGGGACAAAGGCCGCCGAAGATACTCCTCAATGTCCCGCGGACGCTTTTCGAGATGTGGTCGAGGGTCGTTCGGCACGAACCCTTGCAGGCCAATTCACTGGTACGGGCACCTCCAGTAGGCATGGTCGGCCTCATGCAGTAAAGCAGAGTGGTTTTCGGTCGACCATTTGCAGCACCTCCATTTTCCTCGGTGTACTTTGTTCAGCGCGGACATACACTGGTTCTTCCCGATGTCGGAAATGCTTCGGCGTCGAGGTGTCTCGTTGAATTTTGGCATTGAATACTAACGGGTAGCCGGTGGCGGTCGTCGTGACTTTGTGGCATAAGTCGCCCTCGGTATGTCAGATGCCGCTTCGCTCGAAGAAGTCTCCAGTTGAAATTGCTGTCGAACTTGTTCCGAAACAATCTCGGCAATCAAAATAAAAGCCGGGCGACTAATGGCAGCAAGTAGCTTCCTGATCTCCACCCGGAAATGTCGTATTTGATGTCGCGGATGCCTGGGAGGCTGGCGTTATAGTTGCAGCTGAACGTTTCGAGTGTTGAAACACTGGGGAGTTGTTGATAGTGACAGGCTCGGGCCTGCAGTGTACATTCAATGATGGAAGCCACGGAGATATGAACCCATCGACTGTTGTCGTGGAGTTGCGGACAAGGCTGCTGAAGGTGTTGTACCTCACATGAGGGACATGGGATTCTTAGCTTCTTGTCTTCTGTAACATCAGGCCCAAAACATCTTCCACGAAGGCGGTAACGCTCTCGTTGGGGCCGCATCCTGGACAGAATCAGGAATTTGGCTCTCTCTGGTTAATGTTGGCTGATGAACGTGCACTTCAGCTCGATCTTGCAAACTTCCCACGACGTTAAGGAGGATTCATGGTTCTCAAACCAGTGCCTGGCAGTTTCTTCCACGAGAAGTATAGGTTCTGCAGGAGCTGGTTGTCCGTCTACCCACTATGGCGGGCGACACGGTCATATATTTCAATCCAGCCCTTGACACCTTCATACACCTTGCGTAAAAGGGCATCGGAGTGCGAGGTGCGACGAGCATGCAAACGATGGTGGGAGCGGACGCAGTTTGCTACTGCAGATTTGTCATTGTTGGCTTAGTCAGCTTCGGTTTTTCTGGCAAAAGACTGAATTCCGGTGGTTCTTGCTGGTAGCAGCGACTGGCTCAGATTTCAAGTTCTTCGTGGTGTATTTTTAAGGTTCGTCCTTGCAGTAATCGCTCGTCTTTCGGTTTTTCTGAAAAACTCAAGATAGGACTTGGTTCAAGGCTGGCCGGGGGTTTAAGACGCGGGGTAGTCCGCCACCCGTGTCCCGTTATTGGGCAACTCGGCTGAGGAGCTGCCAGGGTGCACACAGAGTGAAGGGCTACGGGTAAAGTACCCAGCACCTCCACCAGAACATACGATGACAGCTGAGCATGGCCTGGAACTTTCCAGAATAGTAAATATTAATAGAAGATAGGACTGAAGCAAGCATCCGTGACAATATAAAAAAAAAAACTGACAGAAGAGAGTCTATCCTTGCCGCTAAAAAAGCTGCATTATTTTAGAGCCATTCTGCCCGAATAAATCCTCTCCTTCGGGGTTTGGCGACTGCCGTGGACGAACTGAACTGAAATGGATGTGGAACCACTTTTCTGGTGAGAAGCCGCTGCAGACTGTCGTCACGAAGCGGCGTGGACGGGTGGACTGGGTAGGTAACACGCGCGATGAAATGTCCATACAGCTTGCAATTCGCGTACCGGGTGTTGATGAAACTTGTGTCGACGAAACGTGCGACAGACAGGCGGAATCAGTACCAACTGCAACACTTGTGCTCCGTGAAAGTGCACGTCTACGCCAGAACAATTTAGGAAGCAGCACAGCATCACCTAAAGCACTGCACAGGAACTACCAACTTGAAGGCAGCTCTCCGGTGCGCCGCACAACCAAAGTGAGCCTTCGGTCATTTGAACGAAGTGGCACCACGATTGCACACTGCCAAGCACGACTCACGCAATTTCCGTTGCTAAACTGTGTATCCAAATATATTGCACACGCTTCACTGCAGACCTCGAAGATTTCGATGATCAACTAGTGCACAGAAACGTCGCCTAAAAATTTACTTGCGGTATCCTAATCAATCCGAGGTCCGAGCAACGTAGGGCCGATTGTCTCTTTCGTGGCAATATCCCCGTCGGTCACCAGCGAAATGCACACCGTTCCTCCTTCTGTTCACGTTATACCTACGTCAGACACCACGCTGAACTCTGAAGTCGCTTTCGACCGGCCTCATATGACGGCTTCCGGGTCTGAAATCAACTCGCCGACACGAACGACAACAAACAAAGCATCCGACAAGCTCCGGCCCAGCTGGGACCAGCCGCTGCCTGGGCGCTGCCATCTTCCCTGTGACGTCACGTATTTGGTTTGGTCATGTGACGAGTGGTCACATTTGCGTACAATGGCAGCCGCCTTATGGGGGTCACTTTCGAGTGCAGACCGGAACCCCGGTTTATCGCTCTAAGCCCCTCTACCTCGTTGGTCGAACCGGTCGAATCTAGTGACAAAGTCGAAGGTGCGTCGAACCGGTTCGACCCAGTCGAACCCCGAAAGTTCTACCTAAAAATTGGTTCGACAAAAGTTCGCGACAACCCTACTCTCCGCCTCTTCGTAGTTGATCGGCTTGGCTGCTTGGCTGCGCCCCGTACGAGAGCCATTGCTACTTCCTGTGTCTGCCGGTCGCACGTCGTACCGCGTCGTACAGCCGATTCACACGACGGACCGAATCGCGATTTTCGTCCGCAGACCGTGTACCAAGTGACCGGCACGTCACCGATTCCTGCAATCCGCGCCTCGTCCGCGGACGCTGCCGATTCACACGACGGACTGATCCGCGGACGGATTGATCACGTGACGACATGTCCGCGGATCGTCCGTATCCCAAGCGCATCCACACGAGGGACATGACGAGCAGACGCCAGCGAGAACGGACTGAACCTGTTCGCCACCCCACAGTGCCGCGAAACTCCAATGTCGCACTGTGGCACCGTTGTCCAAGAGAGAAATCGACGTTTGCTACCGCGATAATAAATCGTACGCCGCTGTTACGTACAGGTCGAGACAAAACACCGTGATAGGCTTCGCGCGAAGCGCCACAAGCTTTACTGACCCAAAGCATGAGAGTGACACAGGCATGGTCCTGCTCGAGAAGGGTTCCGCGTGGAAGCGACGAAGTTCTGGGCTCGCGGAGGGGCGTTCGAAGATGCATTCACGCACTCCGCGCTCGTGCACAACACTCAAGTACACCCCAGCCACAAGAGAGGTCTTGCTCGGTGAAATCCTGATTGGACGTGCAAGAATTATCGCGGCGTGCTAGACGAGTCTTGACAGGAGCTTCTTGACGCGGACCCGGAGGAGTACCGGAACCTGCGTCGCGTCAGCCAGACAAGTTTCTGCAGTTTCTTTTTGAGCGTGTGCGCTCAATTTGGGGGGGGGGGGGGGTCCCACAGTAAAATACGAAAGAGCTAAATACAGCTTGAAGATACACATATTTTTTATGAAACAATTATATTAAAAAGTACAATGCATCAGCAATTTCAACAAAAAAAAATTATAAATACGCACAAGCACAGTAAAAAAAAAAATTGGTCCATGTCGCGGCAAAACAACAAAATAGCCCACTTAGTTTATAATTCTCTCAGAGATAAAAAAGCACAAAGATTTTATAGACAAGTATTGGCATCATAAATGTACCGTACATAATAAAATAGCAAAACAGTGCACGCAAGTCACACGCACTGTCTTGCGTGTGACTTGCAAGTCACAGCAATGAACAATACCTTTTTTATTTCCATATTCAACAATATTTGACGTTTATACAAGTTTATAAAAGCTACCACAAGTTGGCCTCTGCTCAAATTTAATAATCTAATTTTCTGCACAAAATTGTCTTCGCTCGTAATATTAATTCGAAGCATTTCCCGGGTTGTGGTCCGTGGAAGACACCTGAAAACTGCGATAGCTGTGTTGGAAAGCGAGGCTAGCACGGTGGAGTACCGCCGGAGGGTTAGTTGCCATTGTAACTTTCCGTATTTTCTCGACGCGGGTTCCCTTAGCTTGCCATGCTCTCTCTGTCACATTTCAGAACTGGAGTAAAATTTTAGCTTGCTGGTTCTTATCTTTATATTGGTTGTTATATATCTGATCAAGCTCAGCTTTGTATGAATACTCCCACAGCTAAAGACGAGTTCGACATACCTGTGAGAGTCGAATTGAGGGCAAAGCCAATGTCCAGCTGGCTCTTGAAAGCCGGAGGATCACAGCAGGTGCATCAATAGATTCCGGGTCATGACACGGCTCTGAGGGCACATGCTCCTTCGTTGCACAAGATGCGATTGTCATTATCACTGTCAGCTTTCCGTTTAAAAAAGCTTCTGATGTCCATTTTCACTCCTGACCCATATCAACCCACAATTACAAAAAAGAAAAAAAAAAAAAACGGAGATTGGGTGCGGAATCTTGCCCTTTCAAGCAACTGGGCCAGGAAGAGAGAGTCAGCAACAGCGAGGTGTGCACCCTGTCACAGATATTCGAGTGTCACGCGTGTGAACACCACGGTGGTGTCAACGAGGACGGTCCGACACTCCTCTCCCGCGTGAGTTATGGCCCGGGGGAGTATCGTTGTTGACATGGTGCGAACAGAGTTTCGCAGAACTGCATTGTCCAAAAGAGGACGCCTGGCCCCGATTTTGACCCCCCTCTTCTCCTTTCCCATGACCGCAACATGCTACGGGCAAAGGAGAAGAAAAACCCAAAGGCACATATACAAAACAGAGCACAAGCGTGAGCAGTTGGGGGGTCGAAACCCCCCAAAATGCCGAAGCTACCCCCCTTCTTCCCCCGGGGCCCGCTCGCTCCACTCCTTACGCAGACGGAGCGAAGGGGGAGCGCGGACTATCTCCAACTCCTAGCTACGCCGATTTGTTCTGTTGGGCTTTTTGGAAGAATCCCGCTCTGTGTAGAAGACCCTCTGTTTTTGGGGCATTTTACTGACTTTCACTCGAATGCCTGCTATTCCTCACAACACAGGACTGCTGTGTTCTCGGAAGTAAGTGTTCCTTGCTATGTTTTTTTTTTTATGTTTTTTTTGTTGTTGGGCGCGGGCAACTGACCGAGGGGAGACCTTATTTTTTTTGCGTTTATTGCTGAAGGATTCAAGGAAACAAAAGTGTGTGGATTTTACTTTCGGTTTCTCCGTCTGCTAGAAAAGCTATTTCGCGACGTCATTCGATCCCCCGTACCCGAGGAGAGAGCTGGAGAAGGCAGGGGGGGGGGGGGGTAGGCACTCTGGCTTGGGGGGGGGGGGTGCTTTTTTGCACCCCTGCCGACGCCCATGCATAAGGAACTTCATTATCATTATACAGACTAAGGAAACGTATCCCTGTTGGGGTTACAGGTAGTTCTTTCTTTAAAGTGCGTTGGAGGACATCCCAGAAAAATACCGCGTCCCAACAAAAAATAAACACATGTTCAATAGTGTCAGGTTTTTTACATAGAAGGCAATTTACCGACCTTGGCACATAAATCCCCTTTTCTTTAAGCCAAACCTTAACTGGCAAGGTATTCGTGTGTAATTTATAAAAGAAAGTCTTAACAGCCGCGGGAACACACATCCTTTTTA